>JAQIWH010005801.1:0-13941 GCA_034695005.1 Cryptops parisi | reverse complement strand
AATAGTCCTTATGACCAATAGTCTGTGACCAATAGTCCTATGACCAATAGTCCTATGACCAATGGTCCGGATACCCATAGCGTGTTGCCGATTCTAGTTTTATTTAATCTCACTGTTCACGCTTATGTTGTTATGGAAACTGGAGCATACGTGCAGGCCAAGGAAATTATGCCAAAATAAGATTTTTTAGTTTTTCAATCCAATTAAGTAAACAAACATCCCCAACAGAAAACACCAATGGTAACAAGCAAGCAGATGGTTTCCATGAGGATGTCGATACAAATTCAAAACAAAAAACAGTATAAATGAAACATGAATTTCCACTTTTCTTCAGAAAGCTGGTGGGTTCCTTCCCTGGTACACAAGGAGACCTCAGCAGAACACAACTGCTTCTCCACAACGAAGAGAGAAATTTCATTAGAACAAAAAATATTCATTTATAGAATCATCCCTTATTCTATTGAATAAAATATTTTCAGTTGAGTAGAATATTTTATTCTATTTTTGTTTTTAATGAAAAAGTATCTTCTAGTGAAATTTGCATGTTAGTGGAGTCTGAGCCCAGCTGTACATTGAACACCCATTTGGCCTCTTCTACACATGGAAAAAACAACTTGAAACGGAAAAACACCACCATTAAATTATTAACGTTATTATTATTACTAAACTTGAATTGATAATATTTTGTATTTTTTTAGAATAATTAGGATTGAACTTGGATTGGACTTGGATTTTGAACTAGAATTTTAAACTGGGAGTTTGAACTTGGAATGGACTTGGGTTATAGTGGGCTTGAAAGAAGACTTTGAAGAAGACTTTGTAGACGACTTGGAAAAAGACTTGGAGAAAGACTTAGATGAAGACTTGATAGGAGACTGTTTGACACTTTAAAAAAATATATTCATTAAATTATCAATATTATTATTATTAATCATAAATTGATAAATTTTTGTAATTTTTTTTAGAATTTTTTAAATCAGGATTGACCCAATTATTTTATGACTAGTAGCTGATGTTGTCTAAAGTTAAGAGAACTATCAAAGATCACTCCCAAAATCTTCATGCTAGCGACTGAGCTGCCCTTATCAATGTTTAAGAGTTGAGTTTTCTGATCATTTAAACTCATGCCTCTAGAACTGTACCAAGAACCCATAATCCGGATATCATTACGAATCACAATTTGGACCTGCTCATATGCACCTGGTTGATATTCATAAATGAGGATGTTGTCATCAACATACGTATGTAGTTTTCCTACTAGTGGAAGTTTTGCCATCGAACACATAAGAACATTGTATAACATGGTGGCAGTCGTACTGCCCTGAATTACTCCACGAGTAGAGCGAAGACTACTAGTGCCTTCGTCAGAAGCAATTTAACTATATCTATCAGTGAAATAATCTTTAAACAGCCGAACTGTGTGGTAATCAACACCCAAGTCCACTAGATCTGCAAGAACTTGTTGTCTAGGCACAGTATCAAAAGCACGTGAAACGTCAGTTTTAAGAACAGCTAAGTTGCCCCTGTTAAGGATATCAACAATAATAATCATAAGCTGTTGAAGAAGAAAGTCTACGCTTATACCAGGAATCCTCCATAGAAACAATTAGGCAACAGAGGACGTATGTAATTACTTATAGAAACGAACAGACATTTGTCTGCGACCTTAGAAACAGTAGGTAGATTGGCAATAGGGCGATAGTTTTTAATTACTGCTGGATTTCCAGACTTAAAGAGTGGTCTAATACTTGAGATCTTCCAATCTGCAGGATATTGCTTATATTTAATTGCTGAATTGCTTGAATTCCATAAGGGTTTCAAGCAAACACAACATCCACTTCATTTCATGAAACAATATTTGAATGACACCTCACATTGTCGTCAAACACAACAATATAAAATTATCATCAATATCAATTTGCCAGATCATTATTATAAACACTGTCCCTATAATACAATTAGCAAGTGGAATGAGCTACCATACCCATTAAAAAAACTAGTATATTGTGTACACATCGGAATTGTTCCTCTGTCTGTTTACATTTTTAAAAAAAATTGCTCAAGCATGTACTTCATACTTGATTTAAATTATGTTATTTCAATGCACTATTATATTAATGCATATGACCACATACCATAACTTTTGTTTTGGCTGTTATTTATGCCTTATTGTCTTATTCCCACAAGCAATATTCAGTCGAGATTAATAATTTCCTCATCCAAATATAAAGACTTATAGTGATGGCACATTCAAAATAGAAATTTCTCCACGATTCCAACACAAATTCAGTCTGGACCATACGAATTTTTCTAAGCTATATAAAAGTTTTGCTGCTATATAAAATCTCATTATACAACTTAGTAGTTCGAACTTTTTGGATTCATTTTAAGTCCAAGTTAAATAACATAAGAACACATAAATCAATAGTTGCTATCTACTTTTAGCTTTAAATCGAGCAGTTTCTATCATGTAACGTAAATGAAAAGTTACGTTACATGATAGACTTGTCATCATGTTTAAATTTTAACAGGTGTTCGTGTTAAATGCTGACTGTCTTGTCGTGTGGAGGAATTTTGTGTCTATGAAAGGAGAAATATTATATCAAGTCAATGAAAAAAAGGGGGGAGGGGTGAATAAAATTAATATGATGAAATATTTTTGAATGAGTGTTTGCATTGGTGACCATAAGCATCTGCTTTGAAGTCTTTTGTTGAAAATCGTATTTAAGAAATAGATTCCGAACTTGAAAATCACTCTAGCTTCATCACAGGACTTGTGAAGACTCCAAGCTCAGGTAAGGCCGCAGTGCTTTCATTTACGAATTCTATCTAGTGCAACTATTTCACACTCAACTATAACTTGAAAACGTTAGCTATGAAAGTTGCAATTGTTCACCAATCGAAATCAATCACGAGATGCAATTTTTTTTTGTAAAACTTAAACTCTCATTATTCAGTTCTAGAAACATGAAGATTGCTCTGTTGATCGTCGCCTTGTGCGCTTCGTTGGCTCTGACTCATGCCAAACCACAAACTCGTGGCATTTTTGATGGCATCAATGGTGCACTTGAGAAGATCAAGGCATTCTATGAATACCTGAAGAGTGAAGAATTCCAAGCCAAACTGAAAGCCATCATTGACCGACTGCAAGCAGCTCCTGCTGTTGGCGAACAATGCTTCAAAGACGCTGCTACCGGAAACCAAGCTGATGTCGATGCCGTTGCACAGAAGATCAAGGAACGTCTGGAAGAAGACTTCCCAAGTGGAGACGAGAGTGAAAACGGATTCGAAAAGCTTCTCCGCATTCTTTCCGGTGTCACCAAGGTATTGGCCGATTCTCAGCTTCGTGAAGATATCCTCAACTTGGGTGGGGAATACAAAGAAGCTGCCCAGAAAGGTCTCGATTGCTTCAAAGCTGAACTTGGAGGAATCCAAGCTGATGTCCAGAAACTAGTCGATGAAATCAAAGAGAAATTCTTTTCTTAAATGTATCACCACTATAATCTCATGACAAATCCTTGAAGAGTTTTGTATAACAACCGACTGTTAGTGAAATGTAATAAAAAATAGTGAAAAATCCAAAAAGCTTGTATTTCATTCTTGATTTATATTCATTTGGTTACTAAATATTTCATTTGGTTTATAAGAATTTAACCATGCTTGTTTTATTTTTCTTTCAAGTTGTAAGAGCTAACGTTGTAATGTTTCAAACACAGAACTTCATAAAATGGCAAGAGCATGAAATTCAATCCTCCAACTATTAAAAAAAAATGTATTACAAAATATTTGGTTTTAACACACGGATTATGTTTTTGTCGCATTTGTTTCCCAACCAGTATTTTACACCTTACGATGGCGCATAATACCCTTAACCATTAGTTTCCTCTATAACTTTAGAACAAAATATAATAAATTGACTATCTAAACGGTAAAGAAAATATGATTGTTTGCAATTGTTTGTGAAAAGTAATATGAGCAAAATGACCACCCCCTTTTAAATTTTTTGGGAAAATGAGAAAACGCTTCTATCTTTTTTATTGTAACTATGCATTTATGCATATTTTTCTTGGCTGTGTCTCCTCACCAAGTAAGAATTTTACTTCTTCCTTAAAACTGTAGATGAATTAACCGACTGAGTATATAACATGCAAAACAAAACCACGTTTTTCGAATTTTGGTTTATGTTCCCTTCGTCAAACTGGTGATTTAGACATTTTGATATTATGAATAAAACGTTTAGTGTACACTACTATCAAATATGGTTACAGTTAAAATACTACTAAAAAGCGCTACATGGTGCAACAAAAATTCCTGTAAGAGTAAATGTGGCACTGTTTGTTTTTCTTTTATTGCAGAAAAACCTTTCAGCAAGTCGACCAATTTGTGAATCACTGTGGCGCACTGATTGACTTTTTGCCAAACCAGTTTTTAAAATCGTCAAAACCAAGTTGGGGCACTTGCAAATATCAACTTGCAAATCCATTTCAAGTTGCAAAGTTGAATTTGCAACTTTTTCAACTTTTGTGCGGTTTTGAAAACTGGTTTGGCAAGAAGCTGATGGCATCACAGTAGTTCACAAATTGCCCGACTTGCTACACCAAACATTACGTGTGACAGGGAACCCTAAATTAATGTTTTGGCAATTTTGTTTTCTTGGGTAACATCTTGGTTCTGCATTAAAATCAGTTCGTTGAAACATGCGTTATAAAAGACATTCTTGTACTGCATATACTGTACATTATCAAACACAGTGACATATCGACACATTTATTATCCTTCGCTTTTATCGTTTTAAAATTAACCTTAAAAAAACAAAGCTTTTTAAATCACATCTTTATTTTATAGATTTGTATAACACAGTCAAAATTAAATTTAACGGAAATCGTAACGAATTAAGAAAGAACTTTCCTAAGAATTAAGAAAAATATTTCTCGTTAATTATTTCTAAACTCTTTTTAACTAGTACTGTAAAATGAAATGTAGTGAGTGAAATTGAAGAACCTAATGTAAAAGAGTGTTAAGTAACATTTTTACTTAACACTAAAAATTTACTTTTATTCAATTTTATTTTTACTTTTATTTTACTTAACACAAAAAAAAATACTTAGAAATGAAATGACTTGGAGATGAAATGACAAAAGCATTTTCGAATGTGTTAGGTGTAATTTTGCTTTCTTAAATCTTAACGCATAATTTTGAACAAAACAACAATATGTGCAAAGGTATTAGTGCACGAAATCCATAGACAGCAAGGCAAGTTTAGATCTTTAAACACGTTTTCCTCGAAATTGTAGAAAAAGTTACTTAACACCCTATACACCAGGCCGTTCAATTATTCAACACAGTTACGGAAACAACCAGTTATTCACATAAGCTATTCTCCTCCAAGTTGGGAAGGTTATTTTCTTGGTATTTTTGTTTCCATATTGTTTTTTATTAGATTAAACAACAAAAAAAAAGCAATATGTTTCAAATCATATCTTCAATTTTATTAATCTGTACAATACAAATTAAGTTTACAGGAAATCGTATAGGCTTAAGAAAAGAATTTCTCTTTAATTTCATCGATGATTTTCTGAGCTTCGGCCTGGACGGCAGTCAGTTCAGTCTTGAAGCAGTCTAGAGCAGCCTGGGCAGCAACTTTGTAATCTCCGGCAATTTCCAAGACGTGTTCTCGGAGCTCTTTGTCGGTGATGACGCGGACAATGCCTTTAACGATGCGAATCAACTTCTGGAATCCATTTTCTTCAGTTCCATTTTCTTGTTCGAAAGCATCACTCAGAATCTTGTGGATCTTCTCAGCGATAGCATCGATTTCTTCTTGGTTGCCTTGAGCAGAAGCTTTGAAACATTCCACAGCTTTGCCAGGAGCTCCTTCCAAAAGGTCCAGGATATTCTTCAGCTTGGCCTGGAATTCTTCGCTCTTCAAATACTCGTAAAATTGCTTCATTTTCTCGATGACGTCTCCGATGCTACGAACCTCTTCCTCGTGATAAGTACCGGTGGACAAAGCCACGCAGGCACACAAGCCAACGATCAACAACGCTACTTTCATGATTCTTGAAAAAGCTACAAGGAACATAGATCTCTTACATGAAATTCGAACTTTGGCTTTTCATCTTTCTAGAATTTGTGAAAAAACATCATCTCGAGATAACAATTGACATCAGAACCATGACAACTAACATGATATTTCATGATGACTAGAGCTTTTGATGCCATGGTTCTGATGTTCACAAGTTAGATCGAGACAAAGTTGAAATTGTTTTCTACTTACATGGTTTGCAAAGGAAACGGCCTATACAGATACTAAGGTATTGCTCTACTATCAGAATCGACTATATATAGGGTGAGAATCCACGATAAAACCACCGCACGTGTACTAAAAAATGCTGATAATGTAAATAAGAATTTTCATTGACAAATTTTGTGCAGCGTTCAATTTTTTCAGCATTCATATTGATACGTTTACACGTGATATTCCATAAAAACTCAAGAATCGACTACGTCAACATGACAGACTAAATGTGAAGGCTGTTATTTATGCTAACGTCATTTTTGTTACAGTCATCAGAACTTTACACAAATTTAAACTCTGTACTATACTACATGCAGTAATTCATGAAATATCTCGTTCCAACTTTGAAAAACCAAATTTCCAACTTCGTGTTGAAACGTTTTCATTTGGAACGTAGTCATTTTACAATGACTTCTGTCGTGTCACCAGTAACACCCTCCTCGATCGAACATCTGTGAGGTGCATGTGAAACATGGACACTAGTTATGCCCGTTCCTGTTATGACCTTTTGTAAATGTTGATTTACGATTAAATCAACTTTACTTTTGTTCTATGACTTTTGAATAACCCTGTATTCACTTAGCAATTCGCAGCAGATCATTCCGTTTAGGTGAAACACAGACACAGGAACATATCACACAGAACTTGCAAATTACTCAATGTAGATGAACTAGTAGTATGGTCGTTAACAATGATGAGAATTGTTTTTCATTTCACGTACAGTTTGTTGTTTTAACTCATGTTGCCTGGCAAAATTCGCCTGTCTTGTACACAAATGCAATAAAAATTATTAAGTAGAAGATTTAGTAATTTATAATCATTGATGTTGATAATAAATATAACGATGGTGCTACCTGAAAGTTGTTATAGTTATCAAAAATCAGCAGAACACTTAACACTCATCGATCATTCACTTAACACTCATCGATTTGGAATAATACATGGTGTCCAAAATTCTGTTTAATTTGGTGAAATAGAAGATTCTTCAGATAAATGTTTGTTACCTAATTTTATCACCTAACTTTAATCCGTTTATCACCTAAACAAAGTTAGAACACCTAACTTCATCTACATTTACGTAGAAGAATATAGGTACTGTATTTTAAATTCATGTATCGGTATTTAAAATTGTTCAAAGAGAATTATAATTTTTATTTGTTTCTTTCTGTTCCACATGATTCATCATGTATGTATTGTACACAAACGTAACTTGTCAAACGTGAAGTAAGATGTGATAAAAACATTGAATAGTATTATAAATGTTCAATGAACATTTCATGAAACTCTCCAACAAACAACAACGCAATTTACTTAAACTTAATAAGACACTGTATATGATATGATATACACGTAGGTAGATATTTGTTTTTGAGAGGCGATATATACGTATAATTTACTCATTATTGTTAATGACTAGAGACAAAAAATTTAATGAATTGCCCGCACAAAATATTTGGTGAATTTCGTGTGCAGTGCCATGATATTGAAGATGGACTTAATACTAACTTTTGTACATAGGTTGCTTTCATCCTTTGTGCAGTACCCTGTATTGTGTGGCTAGTTTTCTAAATACTTATAATGTATTAATAACAAAGTGGTTTGTTTCCAAAATCCAGTAATCCGACAATCTGCGGTAGTCCGACACCCGCTGGTCCGATATACGTCGGACTCTACTGTACATTAAAAAAAATTTTTAAGCATACTCTCATACTATTATCTATATAGATAACAGATATATTCACTATACATAATGCAAAAAATTCATATTTGTTTTCTGCATGTTTCGATTTATGCGAATTGTGATTAATACGATTTTCGATTTATGCGAAATTAAATTTATGCGGATCGTTGAGTAATTCAATATTTGATTTATGCGAGTTTTGAGTAATTTCATTTTTAATTTCTGTAGTTTTCGATTTATTTATTTATTTATATACAGTATATATATACGATTTGTTTAGATTAGAATTATGCGGTTTTCGTTTTATGCGTTCTTTTGGCACATTAGATTATACAGTATATTCTCATAAACAACTGTAGATAGTAGTACACGTTTAATTCCCAGCTCACTCATTCACTCACAAACCACAAGTGAAGCTAATAAAAAGAGTATAAATAAATAAACTCGATCATGAAAAGAAAGTTCCTGGGTCACTTGCACACGTTTAAAATTCATGTTTCGAGATAATCACAACCAACTAGTTAGATCTTGGTTTTTTTAATTCACACCTGATTGCCCAGGCGATTAGCCTAAATTCTTTATCTTAGTACGAAGAAAACACCAAGCTGTCGACAAGACGCATTTCGTTAAGAGTTAAACGAGCAATGGACTTTTCCTAGCCAACTTTTACTTCTGGGCGGTCGAGTGATTGTCCTCTCCGACTGCAAAAAGCAACTGTAATTTACGTAGGTACTGGTGTAAGTATAGTGCGGGATTTTTACATCATGTGTCACGGTTGGCTGAATATGATTAATGATGCGCTGTCATTAATATTCGCCGCGAAAAGAATGAAAAATGTAGCAAACAAGTTGAATAGTTTGGAAAAAGTTCCAAGTGATGATGATGCAGGTGGTTCACAAGCATTTGTTTTTTTCTTCTTCTTCTTCACGATGTATCCACAAAAAAAAGGAGAAAGTTTTTAACTTCTTTAATTGACCGACTCATTTATCTCATCCGCCTTCGCAATGAACTGAGAGCCATTTTTCTTTTTCAAATCCCACTGCTTCCACATAAATCACAATGGAGATGTTTTCTTCCTGCGGTTGCAATGTTAGGGTTAATTGCAAGATGGTAGCCGCAAACCAAAGTTGGTGAAGTTTAATAGGAATTCCAAGTGATCGTGGGTGGTGTAACAAATCACTGATGTAGGTTTTGAGAACAGTAAAATGAGATTGATTTTCTTTTTCTTTTCCAGTACGATGCATGATCGATTTTTATAAACTATGTCCCACAAAATTAAAACCAAAAAGAAGAAATTTCTATTGCTTTCCTGACTTCCGATATATACTAACATCTTTCAAATTTCACTGTATTTGCTAGCAAAATTTGCAGGTTATACACTTATAGTTATACACTTTGCCACTGTACAGTGATTTCTTAAGTACAGTAATAATGTAAATAGTGAACTTGATACATACGTATAAGTGTATATCGATATTGTGTACACGTTTGTTTTCAGAGATACTTTGTTTTCGCACGGCCCTTGTAACCAAACTATGAATGCCATAGCATAGACTTATATTTTAAATCTTCAATATTTCGATAATTCAATATATTGGAAATATATTGAATTGAGCTTTCCTGTAGTACCGACAGTTTTTGCTTATGTCTATAGCGGTTCATGGAAAACCGCTCTTCAAAAATTTCTTTTGGCCTACCCTGTAATATTGTAAAAGATACGGGTAACTTCCGTTATATGCGCTCCCAATATCTCGGATTTGCTTTTACGCGTGTTTCAATAATAGATTTGCAAAGATGTTGTGTGTTTTTATATGACTTAATCGTGTTTTTTTTAAAACATCACATCATGAATAAACCACTCTACTCGTATGTGTAAAAATATATTCATATAGTATGGTGTATATACAGTAATTTCGTATTCTGGAAAAATAAAAATGTCTCTTGTATACTATACACAAATCTATGAACTTGTAGTTTTTTTAAACTATTTCATATATATATGTTAATTTTAATTTTAAAATGTATCCTTTACGCTTAAAAAAATATTAAAAATCGATGAAAAACTTTCTGCAAATCGAAAAACCGGAAAACATTTCCTGATATCAACGCAGATATTCGATTTATAAGAATCTCTATAATTGGAAAGCACCTCTTTCCCCCAGCATAAGTTGAGGTTACCTGAATATAACAAACTTTCTTTATACAATTAGGCTACCATATAACAAAATCGTTTAAAACGTTTTTTTACATATAAGAACAAACAACAGTAGAACATTTATAGTGCCGAAGCATTTAGTCACTTATTCAGAGATTTCGTATAAGAGCGAAATATTCTCGCATATAACCAGCTTCTAAAAGATTGGAAGTATTTTTCTTGCCGAAATTCTCATACATACAGAACTCTGAAATCTGAATTTACAGAAATTCGAAACTAGAAACTTTAAAATTGGTGCAGTCACTGCTGCCACCTACTGCCAAGAATGCTAATCCTATGATCCTTGTTGAACAGTTTCTTGTCGAGATATCCCTGGTTCGATCCCCGAAGGAAACAAGAATTTTATTTAATTTTTTTTTTATTCTTGTGCTCTATTCAAAAGTTATTATATGCACAAGTAAATATATGCCAACTAAAAATTGAGGAAATAAGTGATAAAATGCAATGAAAATACAAACTTAATTTGTATCTTACAAGTTGTGCTTTTTCTCTTAGACCCAAATGTTGAAATATTATTCTCAAGTTATATATGATATGTATACACCGAATAACCAATAAAAACATATGGACGGTTGCATTTATTTGTGATTTACAGTTTTGGCAGGTGATTCGGCCCGTTGGGCCTAAGCCATCATTAAGATCAATAAAGGACTAGAACTTTGACACCATTCCTTGATGTTTCTCGACTAGTTTAACTATTTATCCAGTTTATTATGGATTTTGTTCATCCATTAAGTCGAAAAAGTGCGCGTTTTATGATATACGTCATAGTGTAGTTTTCAAGTTAAATGTCGGTACTGTATATGGAAAAATCGATCTTTAAACTTTCGTTTTAAAGTCTTTACAAACAACACATACAAAAGCAAAACACATATGACAGTACAACCCGTATCGAAGTATTAAGTATACAGATAAAATATAAAGTATACAGATAAACTTCTAACTATACAGTATTAAGTACTATACAGATAAATTTCTAATTATACAATATTAAGTACTATACAGATAAACTTCTAATTATACAGTATTAAGTACTATACAGATAAACTTCGATTTGTGCAGAGGCTACGTTCTGCAAAAAATTTCCCATAAATAAAAAATCTTCTATACAGTACCACGATTCCCATAAAATGGAATGTTATATAATAGGAGCATTTGTAACGTACACACTGTAGCAAAAATAGCACTGATACAGAAGCATTCATTCTCACAAAATCGCATAATAGTGAACTTTTTTCTCATTTTGGATGATTTCTTTCATCCCATAATACTTCAAAAATCTTCGTCAACTACATTTTATCGTTCACTAAAGTTTTTGTTCATCTACGATATGTTTTAAGTTGCTATACTTTTTCGTAACCCTTTCTTATTATTCACATTGATTTCTACTCCCGCAAATTTGACAACACCCAGAATTAATGGAAACACTTGCGAATAGTAAAGAAGGATAATCACTAAACCATAGTTCAACGAATAGAACCTTTTGACACATGGAATGTTTGCAAAACAATTATGATGGATGTACAATGCACGCACGGTAAATATTGACTCAAAATGTTCCAGCAACTGACACATTATTATACACCCATTCAATAGAGGTCAATAGCTTCATCATTAAGTTATTATAATGAACAGCTATCCATCCGTGAGAAACATCATCGATGGATGTTCTTATTACATTGTTTTGCAAACGAGGGGGTTTGTGTTTTCGTCAATTCTCACAATAATTTTCTTTCGCATTCACAAGGTGAAGGTGCTTTTGTCAGTTGGTGTGTTATGTTTGTTGATGTTGTAAGAAGTTTTTGAGTTTGTTTAAATCCTATTCAAATCGACGAGATGGAAGGAATTTCTTTTTCGACACCGGGAGGCGAGTTCAAAGTGAAATAAACAAGAAGCAGGAAGTATTTGTAAAAAAGTTTTAAATATGCTTCGAGGGAGGTTGTTTATGGTCAAACATGTCGGGGATTGAATGTAAACAATACCATTCCGACGAATACCAAAACCCTTAGAAAAACAACAGCATTTTTCACTACTACTAAACAATAATAAGCAAAAACTGAATCCTTAAATGCGAAACGCGTTGTATTGGTGGTTATTCGTACATCAACAACAAACGAATCGACTGAGCAATAGCAAATTAACACTTACACTAAATATACAGGATGTTCCTAAATTTTAACCACAGCAAAAAGTCCATATAAACATGGGTCCAAAAATGCATACGCATTTGCATACCTACAGAGAATATGAAACCATAGGTTCATAAGTTTACATGACTTCACCCTGTGTTTTGCTCAAGAAGTGAAGCATTTCTCGATCTATGTTTAGGATTGTTTGTTTTGTTTTGGTGTGTATCATCTGTGGTTGAATTTTTTTCCAGACCTTTAAGATCACACTGTATACTATAATTATACTGTATGTAATATTACTATATGATAAACTGTGTACTACTACTGTATATACCGTAACTATTGTATACTGTACATACACCAGTTTTAATAGGTGATTTAAAACAAGTACATTAAAAATAAGCACACACTTTATATAGCCTACTATCATATACAGATGTACTATATGTACATGAGAAATAATGCAAAAAATCAATTCTTGATTTCTGCATGTTTCGATTTATCCGAATTAAAAATTACGCAAACCCTGAGTAATTTCGATATTCAATTTATGCGTATTTTTCAGTGATTTCATTTTTGAGATCTGCACGTTTCGATTTACGCAAAGGTTGATTAATGCGAATTCCGGTTTATGCGAAATGAAATTTATGAGATCGTCGAGTAATTTCGATATTTGATTTATACTAGTTTTGAGTAATTCCATTTTTCATTTCTTCAATTTTCGATTTAATTATTTATTTATTTATTTATTTATATATGCAATTTTTTCACATTGGACTTCAGTTTTTGATTAACCGAATTTTATGCGGTTTTCGGTTTATGCGTTTTTTGGAACATTTGACTAAACAGTATATTGTTATAAACGACTGTAAGTGGCAGTATACGTTAAGTTCCTAGCTCGCTCACCAACTCATAACGAAGCTAGTATAAAGCGTATAACTAGGTTAAATAAAGAACTTGTATTATTGACCAAGTAACAAAAGACCATTATAGGTGTACCATTAAGTACATCTAGCCTTCGAAACGGTTGGAATAATTATGGACTCTCCAATAAGGGTTCATAGAAAGCATGCCAAGAATTTTTCATCCATCATCCGTCTATAGGGGCACCAGCAGAAAGCAAAGGTACTTATCCGCTTACTTTTTATCTGGGTAGAAAAATCAGTTCCTTTTCCATATTTCATGAAGCAGACAACTGGTGACGAAATCTCCCATTGTTCCCTTACCAAGTTTTAAGTTACCTTTTAAGTTGTTTAGGAATGTCAATGCCACCAAAGAAAAAGAAGATAATCTATTTTTTTTTTGGTCCGTCTAAACTAGTGGGTGGTAATGCCAATATAGTCTTTAAGTACCTTTCTTGACATGGCCTCAGAGCTTTAAAATATTTAAGATCTCGACCGGAGATTACATCAAGAAATTGTGTATACATAATCATAGCGATCATTAGAGAAACAATTTCCAAACATCTTTTTCAATACATGTTGAGGAAAATGATACAGTATATCAAACAAGGTTGACGTTAATGCACGCGGTCCTAGAATTGCAAATTGATTAAAATGAACTAGTTAAACGTGAACCAAACAAAGGAAACTTATAATGTATATAGGTTTATATGTGC
>JAQIWH010005800.1:0-13942 GCA_034695005.1 Cryptops parisi | reverse complement strand
ACTAATATATCACTAACACTAATAATAACAAACTCAATAGCGAGCGAAGCGAGCGGGTTCCCCTAGTATAATATAAAAAAGGAGGAATTGATCGACGTTTTGGATAATTAAAGTCAGCTGCTTTGATGGATCTTGTACAATTCTTCTAATGAAGAATTAATTGGCGTCTTTCATTTATTTATTTATTTATTTATTTTTCTGAAACATCATTTTTATGACTGCTGGGTGCGAGTAAGATGATTTTAAATAATTTTTTTTTGAGAAAAAATAAAATTGGTGATATTTTTGTTTTAAAATTGATCAATTGAGCACATTACAAAGTACCGACATTTTTATAAAACTTTATATTAGGTTCACTTGTGAGTGAGCTGGGAATTGAACGTGTACTGCCATCTGAAGTTCGTTTATGAGAATATATTTTATAGCCCAAACATTTATTAAAAAAAAAACGCATAAAACAAGACATTCTTTGCATGATTCAAAAAACTTCATGAGTGCAATATAAAAAAAGATTGCAAAATATATAAATCGAAAATTGCAGAAATTAAAAATGAAATTTCCCAAAAGTTGCGTAAATCAAATATCGAAATTAATCAACGATCTCATAAATTTTAATGAGGATAAATCAAAACTTACAGAAAGGAATTTTTCTCAAAAATTGAAATATCGAATTACTCGAAGAATGCATAAATCGAAACATGCAGAAAGATGGATTTTGTTTTTTGCATTATGTGTGTACTAGCAGAGCCCTAACGTGATTCCGTTAATTAATAACCATTTTGCCATGAACTTATTTTTAGTCTTAACAGCAATTTTCGACGGTATTCCAGAAGCATAGTTCGGTGGTACTCAAAAATGCAACAGCCAGATATCGACAACTATCAACCTAGCAAAATGCTATGTTAGATATCTGTATATGACAGTAGGCTATATATGAGTATGCCTCCCGTTATATGTGTATGTTATACTGTTATATGTATATGAGTCTATGAGAGTATGTATTTTTAATGTACTTGTTTTAAACTAGTCCTCCAGCACTTGTCACATCTCTCATAAGTGAAAGTAGTATAATGTGTGTAATGAGTGCATTAGAAATGTTTTTCAAGAAAACCCTTATCTGGTTTCGCTTTATATCAATTTAGATGATTTATGCAAGAAATTCGATTTATGCGAGGTTTTGAGTTATTCCATTTTCGATTTTCTGCAATGTTCGATTTGATTTGTGTGATTTTGTCACCACACAGATTCGATATTGTGGGATAATAATTTTGTCACTTTAGATTTATTGTTGTTACGAAAATGGCAAAATATTTTGTTATTTTGTCGTTTGTTACATTGGATTTATGCAGTTCCCACTTGATGCAATTTTTTTGGCACATTGGACTATACAGTATATTATCATAAACACCTGTAGATGGCAGTGTATACATGTGATTTTTCAGCTAATATAAAATGCTATGAAAATGGAATATGTTGATTCACCTTAAAAAAGTCAACAAACTCAAACTGAATATTTGTCATGAAATATCTGGCATGCAATTATAACGCGATAGTGATTGTATAATTAAGTGAATTGAACTAAAAAATTGGGTGCTGTTTAAAAAAAAACTATTCGTAATATGAAAATGGGAACTTATAACAAAGAAGCAGCAGCTATGTGTAATTTAGTAATTGACACTGAAACACCAATGTGGTGAAATGTAATGTTGCCAATGTAAAATTCGTTGTCTTGTGAAAACAAGGGTACAAAAGATGGAATGGCAGTAACCACCCAACTCGGAATCTTTTCATGTGTACAATTCTGATGGAGAGTAACTAAATTTTAGTGAGAAAAAGTCGGCCAATGCCCAATATTGGATGTTCAGGGCGGCATCGGTAATTGAATTGGAGCCGATCGCTTTGATGACTTTCTTTTGATGTCATTCGTTGTCGTCTGATCAGTCGATGGCTCGATTGGATCGACTTTTTCTTTTCACACTTAAAGATCTCTGTGGACGTGCGCGCCGAAATGATAATCTAATTTAACGTTAGCTGACATACATAGAAGAGAGCTTTTACTAAGAAATTTTTTTTTGGATTTATTATTTTTTTTCGAGGTGTAATTATTTATTTATATACTTAAACTATTTGTTTTTGTTTTTAAAAATCGAATTGATAGATTTTTTTTAACGTTGTTACAGAACTGTCCGTGTTTGGTTGAAGCGAGACAATGGACTATTCTGGCCTAGTATCTGTCATTACATGCCAAGTAAGTATTAAACCTAATGATTAGATGTCAAACTGTGTTTTCGCGAATCAACTGTGCTTTTGCGAATATAAGACGCATTATAATTTATATAAGGCACCCACGAATAAAAGATTCAGCTAGGGAGCACCATGTGTAAATTTTTGTATAAAATGCATCTTATATTTTGCAAAAAATACGGTAGTGTACAGTAGCGGTTTTTCCCTGAAAATATGCTTAAATTTTATTTTATATTGTTTCGTAGCTGGAGCTACTGCTATGGAGTATAACCAGGAAACTCACCGCCTTTTCATAGGTTTAGAAAACGGTACCATCTCGGTAAGAGTCTCCGATTTCATCAATTTCGCTTGATTTCACGAATTTCAATGGAACCACGAATAAGAGCAGAAGTGAAATTTACGTTTTCATTGTTTTTATCTTTTCTAGGAGTTTGAATTAGCCGATGATTTCAATAGAATGACGCATAAAAAAGACTACTTAGGTGAGAGAAATGAAATTTGATTATTCTTGTTCTCAAATGTTAAGGAGGAGGGGGGGGGTGCTATTTTTGATTTTTTGTGAAAATGTTGTTTTTATATATATATATTTATTTTTTAACGTACAGCTCACCAGAGTCGTGTAACAGCAGTGCTGTTCGCTCTGAATTGCGAGTGGGTGTTAAGCGTAGGACGAGACAAGTATTTCCAGTGGCACTGTTCGGAAACTGGACATAGGCTCGGTGGATTACAAATCTCAGCATGGTGCACATCGTTACAGTATCCTTTGGTTTATGTAGTATTATTTTCGCTAATGTGTCTGGAGTTGGGTGCGAGGCTAGACATCCGATGACTAATGCAGATTCCAAAATTAGTCTTTTAAGATTTTGCATGAGGTGTGTTGAGACTTGATTTGATAATCTTGATTTAGTAATTGTTCGTATCTTGACACCTTTAGTGATTAAAGGACTACATGAATATAATTAAACTAGTGCAAAAATGAACAGAAATGTAACCAACATTTCAGGCTAGAATCAAAATATTGTAATATAGTGTGGCTGTTTTTAGTGGAATTTAAAATGTTGTTTTGATTTGATATTTTGATGCAGTTATCTGTCTTTAAACAAGTGTGTCCGTCCTTGACTATCATCCCAAGATTCGACAATCAGTCGAAGTTGATCTTTATAGGCGATTATTCGGGTCACGTGACTATGCTAAAAATTGGCGATTCTGGGTGCCAAGTCATAGCAACTCTTAAGGGTCATTCCGGTACGTCATGGTGTTTTTTTGTTGTTGTTATTATTCTTTTGTTTGTTGGTGATAATCCATCGAATATTGTGCACCGTCATGTTTTGTAGGTAGCATTCGTTGCTTGGCCTGGGATGCCGACAAAAGATTACTCTTCTCAGGAAGTTTTGACCAATCCATTATTGTGTGGGATATAGGCAGCAAACAAGGAACAGCATTCGAACTACAAGGCCATCAGTATGATTCTAATTTATTTTATTTTATTTTATGTTTTATTGTTTAATTATTGTTTTTTGTTAATAATTTGTATTCATTTGCAAATGTGTACACTGTAAAGTTTTGAAAATTTGTTCTCACTCAGCAACAAAGTGACAGCCCTGTGTTTTGCATCAGCAAACAACTTCTTAATATCCGGCGGAGAAGATTCAACCTTGGTATTCTGGAATATGGACACGAAACGGCAGGAGGTGAAGATTCTTCGCACGTTTTTTTATCGTTGAAATTTTGCATGCGTTCAGTTTTCTAGTGTTTTTTTTATGGATACATTTGACAAACGCATATTAGACACCTGAGTGGGCCGAAAGCGACTCCTGTCAACGATGCAGCCGACCGTTTTTCTGGAACATCAAGGCTATGGTCGATCAAAAAATGATAGGAATTCGTCAGGTATGCCGGATTATCTGTCGTACCTTGTCGGTGCTGATGAGTAATTTTTGAAAGAAAATTTTGGTTAATCTGAATTTGTTTGATAGCATCACTGTCGCAAGTGCGGGAAAGCGGTGTGCGACAAGTGCAGCAGTCATCGCAGCTCCATTCCCATGATGGGATACGAATTCGATGTGCGCGTTTGTGACGAGTGTCACACACTGATCAGTGACGAAGAGTATGCTTTTGATTTTCGTTTAAAGTGGAATAAGTTACGTTTCGGTGGAATTTGCATGGCGTGAATTTGCGGTTTTGTGGTCGTGACTCCACCAGCTGTTGTCGTGGTTGTGGGTTTCATCTTTTTTTGCTCACTTTATATATTGGCTTCACTGGTGAGTGAATATATGGTTGTGTATAGTGGCTGGCTGTCTACGTTCACTATGGACACTTTTTCGCTAAAAATGCTCCAAACGTCCAAATCTAGTCGATAACCAATATAGGTTCCATGTAAATTAAAAAGACTTATCGACACTCTTAGGACTTTTATGAGCGTTTTTTTTTTAGCAAAAAAGTGTCCAAAGTGAACTTAGCCTGTATGTACCGTACATACATAATGCAAAGAATCCATTTTTTGGTTTTCTGCACGTTTCGATTCGTGCAAAATCTTTCAGCAATTCGATATACAATTCATAATACATTATACAATTATATAATGTATTATAAGATAATACATTATATATATATATATAATCCAATATACAATTCGATATACATTTTCTGCACGTTTTGATTCATGCGAACTTTGATTAATCTGAATTTTGATTTACGCGAATTTAAATTTATGCGATTGTTGAGTGATTTGATATTTGATTTAGTTATTTATATACAAGATAATTTTTGAAATTATATATTATTGTTTTACATTGGACTTGTGCGGTTTTAATTGATGTGGTTTTTTGGTACATTGGACTAGACAGTATATTCTCAAACGACTGGATGGCAGTATTACGTTCAATTCCCAGCTCGCTCGCTCACTCATAAGTGAAGCTAATATAAAGAGTATTAATTGTCTTTTTGATTGGTTGGTTGAATTGTTGTGTAGAAAGATACTTGTTGTAAAGATTGACGAATCCACGCATTTAATCGTATGCAAATTCTGCCGAACTTGTGTATCTGATTGACGATCGTTTTTTTTTCTCTGATGATATGTGAAGCCGTGCACCGATGGCAACATTTCACGATTGTCGGCACAACATTGTTCATATGGATCTTGATGAAACCCGAGCATATCTATTAACAGTCGGAACGGACAGAGTTATAAAAGTAAGCAACACTTTCTCGATGGTTTACATTCGTGTTAAGTTTACTATAATAACGCTTTTCGTTCGTTGTTTCAGTTATGGGATATACGCACTCTAATTCATTAGATACTCAACACAAATGCCAAAGTGTGTGTGCGTGTGTGAGCATTTAAAATATAAAAAACAACAACAACAACAACCCCCCCGAGCGAAAACTTCGCCGAAACAAAATGTAAAACATGCATATCTCCAACATTCCGTTGCTACTGTTCTTTATCGCTATCTTCAACGTTGAGCCAAATGTTTCTTCCATATGGGAATTGTTTTTTGTGCATGTGTGCTTGCCGCATTGATTTATTTTTTCTTCCCCCCCTTTTAACAACGATGGAGACGAGTAAAACAAAAAATAGAGAGAGACCAATGGATTTTTGGAATGCCTGTAAGTTTCACGAGTGATGTGGTTTCACGATACGGTTCGTCGTCGTCGCCGCCGATTTTGCAAATCGGACGAGAGCGTGTATATTTTTATGTTTTTTTTTCGACGACCGTTTCTCGACGACATTGCTGTTGCCGCTTCATAGAGATGAAATTTTTTTGTTTCTTTTCTATTGCTTTCGATTCACCGGAGAAAGATGAGAAATGTCTGTGATCACATTGTTAGTTTAGCAGGTAAAATAATTAATTAACCAAAACTGCTGCTGCTTATAAACTGTTGTACTTTTATCAGCTTTAAAAAACAAAACAAACTTTTACGTTGATATTGCTATTCTGCAGGTTTTCATTTTCTGACCTTTATTTTTTTTGCTCGATTTTGAGGACGATGATTGGTTTAAAATAAGATGAAATTTGGTTTCAAAAAGAACGAAGATCGTGATTACGAATTACAATGAGAGCGTGTAATATAGTGTAGCGTCGACGAGCGTTTTTTTGTTTTGTTTTGAGTTCCATGTTTAGTGTATATTGCACCCAAGGAAGGGAAAGGTAATTAAATGAAGTCTATAATTGAGAAACGAGCAGAAAATGTTGCGTTGGATGCATGCACTTTGTCGATGTATTTGTCGTATGTTTGTGTGACGCTACCGTACGACAAAAAAAAAAGTGCATCGAGATTGGTTTGCCAACTTGTGCACATTATGCTGCAGTTTGATCTGTCGCATTATTTCTTCCTAGGAAAACGAAACAAAACTATATAGTTGTTTAGATGCCATAAAAAAGAATTAATTACCACCATGAAAATTCATTGAAAAAAAAAAATTGTGGACCAACCACCAAAGCTTTAATGTCCTCCCCCCCCCACCCCCCTTTATCTGTTTTATTTAATCAATTTTTTGTAAATTTTGTTTTTCGTGTTTTTTTGAATATTCCAGCACTACAAACGTATTATATGTAAAAAACAAACAAAAAAGATTGGTCCAAAATTTACATTTTGTTCATTTATATGTATAAAATATACCTTTTCTTTTGTATATTTTATATGTTAAAAGTTTAGAACGGTAGTGCTTTAACTAGCAACTTGTTTCGTTGAAAAGTAAAAAGTCGATAACGTTTTTGCAAATTCGCTGAAATTGGTGTCGAGTTTTTCCCATAGACTGCAGGTTGTTGCTGCGGTTTGTGTATGCAAACTGTTGCTAGAATTTATTTCAAATCGATTTAACTAGTTTAAAAAATTGTGATAAAACATGATTATTATTTTTTTTTCTATTTTTATTTTCTTCTTATGATCTTTTATTATTATTAATGTATCGATACCTCTAGTGGTTTGTTAATATGTATTGGAAAATTATTGTTATAAAATTTTGGAAAATTCCAATTGTGATCTTTTATTGAGTGATTTTCTAGGACGAGTTTGTCATGTTAAAATCTTTGTGCATCAAACACTACCAATTTATTAAGGAGCCCTCTGTGGTAGTGAACAGATAACTAATTATAGTTATAGTGGCTAACTATCAAAAGATTGTATGAAATAATAAAGTCGAAAGAACAAAAGTCAAAAACAAGAAAAATAATTTTTGACTTTTTGTTCCTTTGACTTTATTTCTTACAATCTATCAAAAACTAGATTAGCCAATCAACCAATTTTCAGCTTACAATTTTTGAATATTTTTAATCATTAATATATTTTAATAATATTACGTATAAATGGTGATTATACCTCAAGATGAAACTGGTTATTTTCATGTTTTTTTTTTTAATGAGTTGATGAATTACCCTGTACAAAGTATGGTGCAGACTGCTTTAGCTATTTTAAAAATTAACGAATTTTTGTTGACACGTTTCAATCAATTAAGCCGTGTTCTTTTCCTGGCACTGTTTGTCTTTGGCACTGCCATAGTCACAGTGTCTGTTGAATTCCTCTGTAAGTTGGAAAGTTGTTGTTCTTTCAATAGCAGTTCTTGTTTTAGTGATTCGATTTCTTTGCTCAACATGGCAGCTTTTCTGGCGTTCGCCAAACTCTGCCGGCCATTGCTCACTGGTAACTCCTGGAACTTGATTGGCGAATTCATGGAAGGTGGCGATACTGATTTGTCGTCATCGTCCTTGTCTTCGACTCTTTTCCTCTTCACCTGTGAGAATGGTACATTAGCGTTCGCATTACTTGAAAACATTTAGAATTGTATATCATAAGCTCCTTGTATTTCTTACCGGATCCCTGAAATCGACTAGTTCAATCGGCGTTTGGTGTTCTAAGCTGAGGAATTCCTCGATGTTGACTGCAGGCACTTCTTCGATGACAACGTGGTCAAAGTTGGTGTTTTGCTCCTGAAGTTCCTGCAAACTTCTCAACAGTAAATCCTGAGGTTTGTCGTCGACATCTTCCAAACGTATTTCGCCACCAGGTTGTTTGAAGATCTCGATGTTGAGCTCGTACGCCGGTGTTGTGACGTAGCTATGCTGAAAAAGTTTTTGTTTGGAAGACCACAAAATTAGATTCGAAACTTTTCAATGCAAAATGTCACAACTTTGATGACCCCAATTTTTTGGCTTACTTCGGTCATGATGGCTTGATCCACTTCTCCGTCCGTTTCTTCTTCGGGTTGTTTGCAACTTTTCCGCTTGTTCCTCGAACTGGCATTGATCGTCCCATTCTTGGGTCTTGGTCCGGGTTTGCGGGTATTGTCCGGTAGATTGTAAACGGTAGGAACGGCGTACCAGCGCAGCAACCGTTTGCCGTCGACTCGGTGGTTCTCAAATTGAGAATCGTCGAAATGAACCTATGTGGATAATTGAACAAATTTACACTTTCAAAAATAACTTAACTTTTTCATTTTGCATAATTCCGTACGAGTTTCGTCTTTTGTTAAAAACGTGCAAGCAGTTTGGTCAGTGAATAATTAAAAAGTGTTAATGAATTTAATGTTGGTTTCAATTAAATTTTCGATCTGACAAATTACATACTGTCAATCTACTTTATTTAATGTCTCATAACGCTGGCTGGCTGGGTGGTTCACATAATGCTAATAAATGTTGCAAAGCAACATGAGTTAAATCAATAAATTGCATACAGTACCGTACAGTACTTAATAAAAACATAATACACGGGCCATTTACGATTTTATTTAATGTTATATCACTTTTTCCGGTTATTTTTTCTTTTTATTTTATTTTAAATTGTTCTATGAAAAGATGTTTTGGACACATTTAGTTGGAATCCAGCTGATGATAGGTGTTGTGATCACGTGACCGTCGTAGGCACCACCAAAGCCATCATCATTTCATATATTGGCGTTATGGAAACTGTGCTCCTTGTTTGTTATTTTTGACAGACTCGAAACATTAAATATTCATATCGTGGATCTAGTTGACAGTTTCGTGAATCAGTACATACACCACTTTACGAACGTCACCTGTAATAATTAAATCAACAAGGAGGAAAAACGATGACTTGCCTCGCAGAGCCTGGAATTCTCATTAGGAGTCCATTTGTCCCTCCGACAATACTCTTGCCATTTTTTTCGCCTCGTCGGCGACGTAGGAAAACGAAACATACGCTTCTGTCCACTGTTGTTGGAACATTTAGCAGCACTACAACCCGTCATAATGTTTCCATAACTATTTTTTATCGAACAAAAACGTCTAAAAACATCATCGATGAAGATCGACACAATATGGCCACCTTTTTTTCTCTCCGAAGCGTCGTCGTCGTTTTCGAGCTGTTTTTCAAGTGCTGCTGAAGCGCAGGCGCTATTATTATGTGACGTCACAAAACACTCCAACGTGTATTGAATTTGTGGCTGTAGTTGTAAACAAACAAGCAGACGCAAGTAACCGTTGTAAGTGTAATATTAAAAAAAAAAGGGGCTAAACATTGTTTTTTATAATGTTTAAATTCGGTGACAAGTATTAATGGTTTTGTTTTCTAGTATATTGTATATTATACAATGTAAAATTAAAATATAATTTCATATTATATTAAAAACAATTGAATGAAAAACTAAATATGAAATAATGGTACCTCTCGTAGCAATAATGCTATATAGTGCCCGTTGTGGTTACTTACCGTCATGAAAAAGGTGTTTAAAATTTTTTTAATTGAAATCGGAAAGTGAATAATTGAAGGTTACCGAGTTGGTGACACAACTCAGCTGATAAACAGCTGATTAATGACGTCACTACAGCTAAGTTGCACCTGAGTGTTATGAAAAAACATTAATGTGAAAAACTCATTTTGAAGAAAAACACACAACTTTTAATTTTTTTTTCCAGCTCACTTTCATGTTTTCTACAAAATTAGTTGTTTTTTCGAACGTTAATATTTTCCTAAAATTTAGTGCAGCTTAGCTGCACTGACAGTAACCAGCTGTTCATCAGCTGAGCAACTTTAAGGAAAACCAAAAAACTGGATTAATTTATTTTTCAAAATTAGTTTTCATTTAAACATGCCAATATACTTGATTCATGATTTAACATGTTTAACAAAGTACGAAATATTGCTTTTATAAAAATTAAGGTAACATGCCCTTTACGTCCTCAAATGGCAGCATCGAAAGCTATGCCCATAAAGGCAGAATCAGGTTAGTTTAAAACAAAAATATGTAATGGGTATGGAGACCGGGTTGGGTTAGATTAATCAATTAGAAATGTGTTTCATATTTTTTATTTTAAAAATCTCACATTCCATGGGGATAAACTATATTTGCAATTTTACAAAATATGTTGCTTCTAAAAGTGTAGACAATCATGTATACATTTTACATTTATACATATGATTTTGTTTGTTTTACTTTAATCTAACCCGGTCTTTAAACCCATTTACCCCGTACTCGCTTTCGGTGTTGTATTTGGGGGTAATTCAGTTTTTCGAAGAACAGTTTTCTTTTTTCCGTACTTTTGGATTACATGCCCGTTTTGTCCCGCATGCCGCTTGTTACTTGGTTATGAGTTTGGAGGCCAAACTTGTATACTTGGAAATGTTATGATTTGCTTTTACTTCGCTATAGGTTTGGAGGACCAAAAAACACTCAACAGATCATCACTGATTTATTAATCATACACTGTTTAATAGTTTTTGTTTGTTTAAATAATCTAACCTACAAAACCAAGTACAAGTACAACCAAGTAGCGTCACAAGCGGAATGGGCATGTAATCCAAAAGTAACAAAAATTTTTTTTGGCTTTATGTTATACTGTACCTATTCAAAACTAATCTGCTATATAATGAATCGATTTATCTTACTGGCGTGAAGATAGTGTTGTCAACATTTATGATTCATTGCTTAATTTTAATGTTTACTTGCATTTTATGTCAACATTTGTTGTTAATTCTGATATAAACCCGATGTTTTTTTACTTGATTATTTACTGTAACAATACTCAGTCTCTAAACTTCAGAGAGTATTAAAGATTAGGCAAACGAGTATGAAAGCAAGTTTATTAATAAACAAATGAACAGTCTTTGTATGATTTTCATTTTTCATACTCTTAATTTATAAACAAGTGCATTAAAATTGCTTTTTAAGCATACTTTTTTATATATTTTTATATATTCTATTGTCATATACAGATATACTGCATGTTACATACATAATGCAAAATGAAATATTTTTTTTGATTTCTGCATGTTTCGATTTGTGCGAATTAAAATTTATTCAATCTGTGTAATTCGGTATTTAATTATGCATTAGTTGCATAATTGAATACTTGGATTATGAATTCAATGTAATTGGATTCATTATATTTATGCATGTATTTCCATTTTTGATTTCTGCACGTTTCGATTAACTCGAATTCAAATTTATGCGATCGTTGAGTGATTCGATACTTAAAGTAGAGTGTTAAAGTGAGTGGTTGATTTATGCGACTTTTTGAGTAGTTCCATTTCTGCAATTTTCGATTTATTTATTTTTATATGCGATATTTTTACATTGGACTCATTATGCGGTTTTTGATTTATGCGAAGGACTTTCTCGTTTTATGAGTTTTTTGGTACATTGGACTATAAAAGTCTATTCTCATAAACGACTGCAGATGGCAATATACGTTAAATTCTCAGCTCACAAACTCGCTCACTCACAAGTGAAGCTAATTTAAAGAGTATATAAAATAGGGTAGTGTTCAAGAACAACATTAAGATTATAGGCTATGCTTTTATTGCAATTTTGATGTTGAAAACTTATATGAACAGTTTTTCAGTTCCATTTTTTGTCAGTTCATTAAGAAACATGTTTTCGCTTGTACATTACAAAAACTTTGCATTTACTATTCAAACACAACAGTGTTTTAATCAACTCAATCTAAACCTTCACTGATGTTACTTTTTAACTATTTCAGAAGTACTGTAAAACTATGATAAAACAAATAGGAAAAAATAATAATGCAGTTTAAAAGGACTCGGTGAGTAAAAGTCTCGTGTATAATTAATATGTATTTTTTTTTGTATAAGTAAAATTTATGTTTTTTGACTAGCCGCATTGTTTATATGTATCTTGACAGGGGAACTGTGGAGTGTCCCTCACAAGTGATGGAAGTGCATTCTCTGTCTTTAGCCTGGCGGCATGGTGAGCATAAGGGGAACGAAACAGTAAAGCACGACATGGAGCGTGCGCCTAGTTCAAGAGGCCAAAGGTGAAACGTGTTGAGGTCATGCCCACACTCTAGTCTGCGCATCCTACCATTATCATCATGACTACTCTTCAGGCCTACATCCGTGTAAGCTGCTGCTTCTTTATATATATATATCTTTTTTTTTCTTGTTGTTCTTCTTCCCCAACTGTTATTTATATATAGTTTCCCAAAAGTTATATTGCCTTTGTGTGAAAATTTCTTAGAAGCGTGGAAAATTTGAGGTAGAGAGATTTTTAGGAATGAGCAAAAACCTGTTGTTAGAAAGGGAATTTTTGTGTTTTGACCTTGAATTTCAAGATGGTGGTGTTTTTTGTTTTTTTTATATATATATAATATATTTTTGCTGAAGTTTGGTGTTGTTAATGTGATAATATATCTGTGTGTCTCGTGGAATTCACCAAATGGAAGAACTGGGGAAAAAAATATAAAAGAAATGGGTCATGTGGTTGTGGAAACTTAACAGTCGGTTCTATTGCAGTGCAGATTATAGAGATTATGCGAAATTGTCTTTTGAGTACAAGTTTGGTGCTGTTTTGTGTCGTATTTGTTATTAGCAGTTTCACTTTTTTTTAGTAAGTAGCGAAAGTTCACTGATGACATAAAGTAAAATGATTTGATCTCTCCAAAGCTTAAAACTTGTGGAGCTATTCACCACGTGAATTGCTGTGATAGCAATTCCCCGGTTAGCAGTTGGTAAGTCGTTCTTGAAAAACCCAAGCGCTACTAGACGAAAATTGATTTCGCATAAGAATGAATAGAAATCGGGTTAAGTCGTTCCCAAGGTCCAAAACAGCTGTATCAAAATTGAGTAAACAGTGTTGAAATAACTAGATTGAATTTGTTAACCATAATTATCAATCATAGTGAATACAAACGAAACATTACCGTATGTATGCATTGTGCTTCATTTGCAATGCAATCTTATAAACGTTATAGGACTTTAATCGTTTACGTCTATGCAGTTCCAGCCCCGAGGTACTTTTATATAGTGCAGGAAGTTGAGCTTTAAAGATCGATTCTTTTCAAGCGTTTTCATGCCATTTGACATAAAATATTATGCCATGAATATTAAAAACAGCATTTATAGCTAAAAACCACTAAAGTTTCCCGTAGGAATTAATCGAAATCTAATTAATTGGCTTTCAAGGTCCAGAAAGTAGAACAAAAATTAAGTGAAAAGTGAAAAAAACCAAATTGTTAAAATCATCCAAATAATTGAATTAACAAACATGCTGAACGAAATATTATGTGGTACAGTGAATCAGTTAAAGCCAGTTTTTCCTAGTCTAAACTAGGTTAAGAAAAGCGCTTTGGTTAATACTACTTTCATCTAGTCAAACACAAAGTTTGTTAGTAGCCTAAATACAGAGCTGGGCACAGTTAATGGAGAAGTTAACTTCGTTAACCGTTCCTCAGTTAACCAAAAAGTTAACTTCGTTAATCGTTTTTTCGTTAATTTGTTAAGC
>JAQIWH010005799.1:0-13946 GCA_034695005.1 Cryptops parisi | reverse complement strand
ATCTTTCTAGTTCTAAGAAACGTTGTCATGGATCTATATCGACTGAGTCGAAATAATAATCTAACATGTCGATTATATGATACTTGTAATCTATTAATCCTAAATTATTGGGACCCATTATATTATGGGACCAAATTATATTATATGGGACCCGTTATATCTCACAATCCAACCAAATAAAAACACTTAAGAGCCCATAGAAGCTTAGCGTCTACCACCAGTGTAATGCAGTGCAATGATACACTATCCTGAAATACAAATAAACCTCTATTGAAAGCCTTTAGCAGCTCTACTATTTTTATTTTGGCTGGATTGTGGATTGGCACTTTCGTCGTGTCGGAAATTAACGAAACGACACAATGAAAGTGTACCCTATGTGGTTTTTGATGTAACAATATTGTTTAATTATTAATCGATGTATTTACAATACTACGAAAGATATCACCCTGACACAACTAAAAATAAATGCATTGTATTTTTAAAAACAAATGAGCGGAAGCTGAATAAATTGCCATGAACTATACCAGTATATGTTTTTTTCAAATTTAATGAAACTTATGCTACAAGTATAGGACTATATACGCAGTTCAATAATTAAAATTTAAAAAGTGTTGATAATGTAAAAATACAAGACCAAAGGTTAAGGCAAATTTATCATCTGATTCTTGCACACAGTTTTTTTCTTCAATCAACCAATGAATCTCAATATCCTTTCAATTAGATTCTTCTGCTAAATATAAATGCGGATCAATGTACTCGTACACATACTTCGCTCTTTGTACTATATATGCCCTCTATTTTACATTGATGAATACACGGAACTCGAGATCAATTCGTCCCTCGTGTGAAAGTTTAATGTTCGGAATCGGGGTGTGTCATTGATCAATGCAATATCGGGTATCGTTAATGGGGAAATTTCCACTGCCGATCATCACCTAATCCGGTAGTTATTCTAGCTTTATGAAGTTAACGTCATGCACGGTGCATTATTGGCGACACACCGCGTCGTTGCGTTTGTGTGTTATCGTTGTTTCCACCCAATTGCTACAAATGGCGGCGCTTGCCTCGCAGGTAAAGGCGCGGATTACACGACCACGTTCAAATCCTGTGCATTGCTCTAGGGGGTCAGCGAGCCGATGAAACGTTGATCGAAAGGGGAGACCCCGACACAACTCAATTTGTTAACCATTTCAAAATATACACCCCCACCATCCTCTAACATCGAAGGAATAGGCTACGTGTTAATGAGGTGACGGATCACCACGTCACATGACCGGAACGGCTGGCGTTCATTGGTTGCAGGAACATGCGTAAGCTGTCACTGGAAAGTCATTCTTCAAAAACGAAGAAGAGAGAGAAGCAGGTGATGATGGTAATTGAGGTGTGAATTAATGAGCGTCATTAAATGGGGTTAGAAGGGGAAAAGTGGGTTGAGTTCAACTTCCAATTTAAAATCCTTGTTTGGCCCCCGTGTAAACATATGTATCGGCAATGCACAACGTAAATTATCGAGATCCGATTAAAATAAATCTAAAACTTTCATCATGCAAAAAAAAAATACGAAAGTAAACAACGCTGTTAGTGACTGCCAAAAGCATAACACAAGAGATAAATTTGTGGTTACAAGTAAACCAGAAAACCAAAGCGTTTAAATAAAAACTAACAAACATCTTAAACTAATTAACACATGTTCGAATGATAATTGGATATGTTTTGAACAGGTTCGAACACTTTTTTAAATGCTTAAACAACTTAAGAAATGTTTAAAAGTGCATGTAAATGGTTTTTAAGCAGTGATTGAAAAAATAATTTTTATAACCACTCTTATAAACTTATAACCCCTGAAACAAAGTTAATTAAAAATATAAACATGCCTCAGTATGGTCATTATATATATACAGGGTGTTTCGGACCACCCGTACCAGGCTTATTTGCGATAAAAAAAACTGAATCATTAATGTTGACCTAAAGAATTGATGTATGTCATTTCCGTCAACTGAGGCAAACCGGAAGTAGGGTGAACTGGGGTGAATTTTAAAATTTCAAATGGGAACATGGATCAAGTTAGGTACTGTTGGAAAGGTCTTTTTTTTTAATTAAGATTTCGTCCCATTGGGACACCAAATACATACATTTTTATAGGAAAAAAAATCATATGCACTAATAGATAAGTGCATTAAAATAATGTTTATTTTAATGTTTATTGTTTTTTAATGTTTATTTATGATGTTTATTTAAAATAACCATCCTTCATCCGAAACATTTAATGTCGTTCACCATTAACAAGATATTTGACGCGAAAACAATGGAAATAGGACCAAAAGTTCGCAATTGGACTTGATTGAAAGTGTTCGAAACGTCTGCCTTCTTGAGTTAACTACGTCCTTTTTCATCTTATGAGACAACGTACAAGAGCAGTGGGGTGGAGGGAAACTTAACATCCAAAACACGCATTAGTGGTTAACAGAAAATCCACACTGGTTGCGAGAAATGGACAACAAACTCGGTTGGAGCATCGACAAGCCAAGGAGCGTCTAAATGTCGACAAAAATGTTGTGGCAAAAATGTCGCTGTGCAAAAATAACGCTGTACAAAAATGTCGCTGTACACATTTTTGTAACATTACATTTTCATACGTTATCATCTGTGCTTCGATAGTGCTTACAGGAGACTACGTTAGAGTTTAGGTTATGTTAGGTTAGGTTAGGTTAGATTAGGGTAGTCTAGGCTAGGTTAGATTATATTTTTTACTGATTTGTTTAACGGTGACATTATTATGGCGACATTTTTGTACTGCGACATTTTTGTACAGCGACATTTTTGTACAGCGACATTTGTGTACCACGACATTTTTGTACAGCGACATTTTTGTACCGCAACATTTTTGTCGACGACATTATTATCGGGACATTTTGTCGTAGATTCATCAACAAGTGGTGAGACCTTATTAAACACCGAATCATCGAGCCTTTCATTTTCAAAAGGGCTTTAAATGGAGCATTGTACCCAATATTTTCATTTAAAATTCTAAAGTTGACCCTAGTTTACACTACTTCTGGTTGCCGCGGTTGACAGAAATGTCATACATCAATTCTTCAGATCAACATTAAACGTTAAATCAACATTAAATGTTTTAGCGCACATAAATCCGTCTTACGGTTTATGAAAAAAAAAACCGGTACGGGTGGTCTGGAACACCACACTGAAACACTGTATATACGAATATAGCTACATAATTGACAAGTTTATGTGTGCCCACCAAGTCTATACACTTATAAACAAAACATTTAATGCAAAATTACTACACAACGTTCTGTTGCGAAATTCTAGGCCAAGACAACTATTTTCAACTGTCAACGTCATGTCAATTCTGAGATTTGGACATTTGAAATACAACATTTTGGCAATGAGTGGTTATGTGGATGTGATCATTACATAAAAGTATCATAGTAACCACTTCGCAAGAAACAACATTATGCCACGATGTAATCTATCGTTATGAATACCCTGCAAAAAAAAATCGATATTGTTTCAACAATAGCTCGATTCCAAAGTTTTATAACAAAATAAAAAATCCACGGGTTTTAAGGCTGGTACGTGTATAAACAGAATTAACCGCTAAACTCCTACCCATTTTCCAATTCAAAAAACAACATTTACACTGATGTAAATCCAAGAATAATACAACAAAAAAAATGTCATGATAGGCCAATGTAAACTAAAACGTGAAAGATACAAATTTAAAGCTAAAGCTAACATGTTATTTGGTGTTTCAATTTTAAACCCTTCCACCAGTGTCGCTATACCTTGATGAACGTTTTAATAAAACGTTCTTTTTTTATACGGCCTCTAAGGGGGTTCACCATCATAAACTACGAACCGTACAAACTCGAAAAACACACAATCTCATCTTCATCTTTTTCGCACGACGCGCCACAAAACGACGAAAGAAAAAACAAAAAAAAAATAATAAACGTGAGAATGAAAGAATAAATAATAATTCGCCATATTACACTCCAAACCTGTCTAGTGGAAAATATTATCTCCTCGCGTTAATAAATCGCTTCTGTTTTACGGGTAAAGTCGTAAAAACGAAAAAGACGAGTTAAAAGAGTGGCAAAGGAAAAACAAAAAAAAATTGAGAAAATATGGGTGTGTATGTGTGTGTGTGTGTGGGATGTCTTCGATGGATAATTAACAACGCCCTAGTTATGGACATGAATTTCTAATATACGACGTTGCAGTGAAACCAACCGTCGACATGAGTGGGTTGCTTTTATGAACGAGCATAAAATCAGTCATTAAAACCGGTGGGGAGTTAAATTTCATTCGCTCAAATGCCACCCCATACACACACACATTCATCTACCCCCTCACCAACCATTCTCGCCAATGGAAACCGTTTATTGTACGCCGAGCTGCTCGTTTCGCCACAAGATAATCAGGCAAATGTCGTTTAGAAAGCAACACTAATCGTCACCTCAGACATACCAAAAACGTTCGAAACTGAAAACCATTCATTGGACGAAACAACTTGATTCTTTGGGATTGGAAAAAAATGAGCAGATTTAAGATATTAATACAAAATAGTTTTAACAATTCTCGTCTCATAATAAAACGTTGATGTTTACGACTTGAATTTTTATTGGCTTCCTTCTCAATTTTTTAATTTTTTTCTCCTTAGTTTTAGAGCTTTGATGATGTTATGATTTTTTTTGTCTTCAATGGCGATTTCTTTTCATCCTCCTTGATCTTTTGCGTTTTAATATATATATATATACACGTATATATGTATGTACACGCCAAGAAAAATTTCAAAGAGGACCTCGTAAGATTTAATGATCGATGTCGAAAAATTATGTTCACTCGTGAAAGAGGGTCGTTATCATTCAGTCGGTAAGGTTTTATTTGGTTAAAGCAATTCAATGCTTGGCATTTTATGCAAAACACAACGCCATTTGCCAACAGGCCATCTTGAAGTCATTACTCACTCCCAATTTGCGTGGTTCAACGTAATGGAAACCGAAGCTCAGATTTTTTTTTCATCATAACCAAATGGTCGCAACGTAACACGCGACCATAATACCGGAAAGCCACCAACGGTTTTTTAACATCCAAAAAATAAAACCTTACATCCACTACAAAAAAAAAGCTACAATATGTTGAGTTTTGTACACCTATGTTCATTTACACTCGACACCATAAAAGTGGATTAAAATCGATAAAACTATGTACGTTTCATCGTAATGTCCTTCTACTACTACTACAACATTTCTTACAGTGAGTATAAAGTGTATTAAACGTGAAGATTAAATCTGGTAAAGAAATTGCAAACATTAATCTAGTTAAGTAACGTTTTTATCAGACGGCACAATTTCAAATTTCATTCAATGTATAACCTTGAGGCTTTTGATAAATTAGTTTCTGGTAACTATTACGCTTCTTTTTTATGACACCAGTTATAAAAAAAACCTAGTAGTTACTTATCATATTACCGAACAGTGTTAGTATATGTATGTGAAACTATTGTTAGATCAGCACCATGTGACTATAGATACATTTTAATTGAAACAATGTTTTATTCAAAACAATCCCAAACATAGGTAGTTCTCGAATTATGCAACCTTCTTATATGCGATTTTGTTAATACCTAACAACAAACATCCACAAAATGCTTGCTATAGAAAGAAATGAATTGCTATACCACCGTTTCAAGCAGTAGTGACTTCAAGTGGAACGTTTTTCCATTTCATAAAAACTTAGAACCGTATATGCGCGATTTGTTATTTTTACGAGAATTTTCTCAAACCTTTCGCATATATAATAATTCCAGATTGATTCATTTTAACAGATAACCAAACCAATTTCAGTTGTTTCCCTTTAAAGAAATAAACTAGCGGCAACGAAATGAAAATTTATGAAATATAAAAAAATAAAGAAGAAGCAGGTGACGGTGTAATGTGTTTCCTCGGAATGTTGACTGTCAAGATGGTAAATAAACTGAGGTTGCAGCGACTCAACCAGAATAGCCAATGCCACTGTAGGCCTAAAACGCACGTACAACCCATCCATTATATTAACCTCAAGTGACTACTTGCAACTACAAACAGTCCAACGAATACACATACATTTCTCAATTTTGACACGCTAGTGATGAAATTTTAATAAATATAACCCAACAACTGAGTTCTGTCAACTATTTTATATATCGAGAACTACGTAATTATATTCGGCACTGTAGTCATTAACTGTTTCTTTCTCTTTTTTTTAGTACAGTTTGACTGATTAGCTCTATTATTTCATATTGTAGTAGATTTTATCATTCGTTTAAATTTATTCATTCAATTTTTTATTTATTCATTTGTATTGCGTTTTTTATTGGTTCTTTTTCTCATCCATTACATTGTATATACATACTCCAATTTGTATTCTGTGATCCCTTTGGATCGGATAATAAAGATAATAATAATAAGTAAATCTCGTGGTTGGTATGGTAACCACGTGAAGTCTAGATAAAAAGATATACAGTATTTCTAGTACTAGCATACAGCTAGTGCTTATATGATCAGTTAGTATTTGATTTGATTTACTGATTAGTAGACCAAGGGTTTAATACATTAAAAACTAAATAACAAACATAAGTATACAGATTATACCTTAAGATCATCTATCATATCTATCTTATCTATTATCGTTTTTCGCTTTTTAAGCTTTTAGTAGTTTTATTACCTTTGTGTGTTATTATTTTGAGTTTATTAATTGTTTGTTTTTGTCGTATTTTATCCCTTTGGATGCACTTAATAAAATAAAAATAAATAAAATAAAAATACAGACAATACATATATTTTTAAATGTTTGTCAACTTTTTGATGGTGGGTGATATACTGATTATCATTACTGCACACAACAATTTTCTTGAACGAAATGGCAACTGGTTCCATAAACCAAAGGTTTTAAAGGGGTAACCAATAGATACCCCATACCTATGTGGAAAAGCAAACTTATAGGAATTTTCTTTCTGGCTATGATTTGCTCCATTAAAGCAGTGATACATAGTGGTGCAGTGGATGTTTTTCATTCATAATAAAACGAAAAATTTCACCAAGGCGATGAATTCGCCTTGAGTTCCAAGTCAACAATTGTTTTCACTGCCGACATATTTAGAACAGACGCCATTGCCGAACCCTGTATGGAAAGTTAACGTACTTAGTCCTGCTATGCTCTGTATATATTTATTAATCTGGAAAAATCTATCACTGATAGATTTTCTCTCTAGATAGATCTGACAGCATCTTCAATTTGGCCGTAGGACTGCAAGTTAGGAGACTGAAATGTGTCTGCTTATCACTTGATGCTATTTTTGTTTATTGCTTTTTAAATTGCCATTTGTGGAGTTGACCACATAGGTCGCATTAAAAATAAATCAAATAAATAAAACTGTCATTAAAATGAGGCAAATTTGATGACATTGAAGGAATGACTCCCAGTGGAGTTTATGTAAACGGAGGGGCAACTTATTCCAACTGTTGAATGGAATGGAAGTATTCTAGGGGAAATAAAAGAACATCTGCTTTACCAACTTGAAAGCATGCCCAACATAAGACCGTGAACTCGAAACTGTTGCAACCTACGTGGAATGAGCTAAATCGATTCAAAACAGTGAGTAGTAATCTAATCAGCTGGTTCCAATGAAGAGAAATGTTTGTTTTGTTTTTTTGGCTTTTTCAATTCCTGAAGGTAGGCCTATGCAAGGAGTTGGTTGTCAACCAAGTTTCCAATCTCCTTCAAATCCCCAGTTCCAAATTGGGGTGGTTAATTAATTAAAACTTATCTCGGAGTATCAGGCTAAATTTGATCCCTACGATGTAGTTGGGCTTTGTCGCCTACGGGGGAGGGGAATGGAAAAGAGAAAGATAAGTCGGTGTGTACCCACTGGACTAGTCGAAGAGACGCGAAAGCGTTGGAATGCAATTTTTTTGGTAGCTCTTGGATTTTTTCAACATTATCGGGCATCACTCGAATCTCCGGGCTACAAAAACAAAGAACACAATAGCCTCGCTAACTCGTTGTATTTTTTCTTTCTTTCGAGTTTTCATTTTAGAAAAAAAATGTTAGTCGGCTTGATTCTTCTACAGTCGATTAAGAACAGCTGCCGGTCGAACTCGCCGCGATCGCCCGTGATGATGATGAAAGTTGCAGCTCGAGCTGATGAAGCACACCCTCTTTCCCGATCGAAAACGCCACCGAAACAGCTTCAGGATGCTAATGAGACGGCCTGGTAAAAACACTGCTTCGACTGCGGCGGCGCGTGTCGGAATGAAGCGCTCGTCGACCGAGGGAAAAATGGCGACCCGATGAAAAAGATGTTTGGCGATCCAATGGTGATTTTTTGGCCGACAGAAACGACTCACCTTTTTTTTCTTCTCGGCGGCGTTGATGGAGAAAACAAATGGCGCGGGGCGACAGTTGATGGCGCGAGCCGCCTTTGTTGCGCCAGGCGCCGAAGGGAGCTGCCGCTGCCTTAATAAAAGGAAGAGGAAGACGGATCGCTTCCCAGTGAATTAGGGCAAACATTCGCGTGCAAATCACAACATTTGCCAACAGATACGTCCTGTCACCCGAAATTTACTGCTCCACTTCCGTTCTCTTTCTCTCGGATTTAACGATTGCGCCTCATTCATCAACCATTGTGGTTGTTCTTGAGCTCGATTCTTTTTTCTCGTCGCATGAAATGACTCGTGGATGGTGTGTCACTTTTAATGGCTCTAAAGAAATCGCTTCGCTTGTTTCGTCGATGACAGCTTCTTTATTCCCAAGACGAATAGACCTCGAATTATTTCGAGACCGTGTACCCCGACAAGCCATGGGCGACCGAAAACTTGACTGGTTCTTCGGAGAGAGTCGAATCAGAGAATTCAGTCAAACGATAGACTCTTGCTCGAACAAGACGAGTCTTTTTCCGATGATCGCCTTTCATCAACCGATCATCGTATAAAGCGAAAGGCCGAGACCTTGTAAAGAAACGACAACTTTTTTGTTTCGTCGGAGGACAACTGAGTGTGTTAACGCCACCGACCACCACTTAGGAGGACAGATCCGTTGATCAATGTGACGGAAACATGGGGCTCGCTTCAATCGTCCGTTGACGCTATCGCGGACTCGGTCGATGCGACGATAGGTGAACCATGGTCCAGGAGGGGAATGGAGATGAAAGGAGCGGGCAGATGGGGGGGGGGGGATCGAATGCCATGAACTGGAAATGGCGCCAATGGGCACGAGTTGTCATGACGGATGGACGAACGACCTCGGTGTCGAATCGAATGGGCGCAAACACACAAAAACTCTTAGTGCGGGTTGGTGTTCAACGAAGCAGCAACGACCCAGCTGGAAAAGGAGAGAGGACATCGCTTTCTGTCACTCGAAGGCACTCTGACGGTCTTTTTTTCTTTGGCTTCTGACGGTTGGGCTAACCTGACCGAGCGTGTGCATTGGCTGTTGGTTACAAAGAGAGCAACAGAAAATACCGTCTGTGATCTTTCGACGACTAACGTTTATCGAAATATCTTACAATTAGGCGTGAAGTCGCAAATTAAAGTTTATTTTTAAAATGATCCTGAATGAGAACAAAACTACAGTTACGTGCCTATTTATTTATTATTTTATTTACAACTAAATTCACTCCAAATGGAGTGAAAAACAGATCCAATCAGCCGGACATCATTATTCTAGGGATTATTCTTGACTCCCGTTTCACCTTCCTCTCTCACATAGAATCGCTTATTACCAAATTGAATAGGCTTGTGTTTCTTGTTGAACGTTTTAAGAAAGTCCTGTTCAAACGTGAACTAGCCATCGTCATTCGAGCCAAAGTTATCCCCGTTCTTGCATATGGTTCGGCCATATGGGGCTTAACTCACAAGCGTTTCCTACAGAGACTGAAGGTGGCATACAATCGGATCATCAGGACCGCGTTCAAACTTTCACTGAGGATCTCAATCACCAAGTACTGTTTTGATCAAGGACTCCCAAACTGTTACACGGTTCTCCTCCACGGTGCCCTTACTGAAACAAGCAGCACCCTTCAAGATCATAATCATCCTGCCAACTTCATAGCAAACTGGACAAAAACTAATGTAGAGACTAGACATACACAGCAGTTTAAGATCGTTCCGCCTACGATAGTTCTCCCGAACTTACAACGAACGTTCCTTTATAGGGCAATTTCCGAGTGGAACAAATTGCCTGAAGACGTCCGCCATTCGGTTTTGGAATGCAGCAGGATGACGCGACGCTGCAAACACTGGACCTTCTAGTAATACTCACATCTAAGCAAAAAGAACGACATGACTAAGTTTCTCACTGGTTGCCACTGATTTGTAAAATGTTTGTACTGTATTACTCCACAGGAGTGCTATAAATAGTGCTATAAATGAAAATTGAGTTGAACTAGTCGACGGAGATAATGCTTGTGTAAAGCGACGCGAAAAACAAGCTTTATCAGTTGTTAGATAGATCTTAGTCTCAGGTCAAGGTAAAATATTTGGTTAATGGGTTAGTATACACACCCATAACAAATTTCTTTTGAACCCGACAACTCATGACCATGAACCAAATTATTTCCTACAACTGTATCCCCAAAGTTAGTAAAGCTATTCGTAACAACAGCCACCCTCTGCACAATATCACACAACACATGAACAACACTGAAAACACACGCCCTATTCATAGATATAAACTTATAGCTAAAGCTAACATCCCCAAACACTTACACAAATACTTCCCCAATAACTTTTTCAGTAACTGGAACTCTATCCCTTTCAGGCTAAGGAAGCTCCCAGTAGAGTGCACAAATGATCAATGCACCAACAGCTGCAAGCACTTCGAAAAAAAAATGTACCAATTTGTCATCCACTCAGATGTCTTTTAACCCACTGTTTTATTCCTGTGGTTAGATAATTTTGTTGTTATATTTATCCCTTCCATTGTGCCGTTTGTTCCTTTGTTCGGGACGCAAGATAATAAATAAAAAAACATAAAAATAAAAAGTCAAAAATGTTCTCTTTTAAACTTTCTCTCCCTCCCAAAACTTATGCGCTTTCATGGATTGTCTGAAATTTCTAAATTGTTAAATAACCATCTTCTTCCGTTATACCGCCACTCAGTTTCTTTCAATATTTCTCGTATCGAGCGATCTTCTATTTGTAGTTCTTTAAAATTTAATTTTCCTTACATTATATCTAAAAAAATGAACGAAGATTCCTTTACAACTCCTATACGGTTTGAAATTTTTTACCCACTCGTATTAGGAAATTAGCTTATTAATTATCAACCTAACTTACCAGCTGATGTCAAAAAATTTTAAAAGATCTGATTTAGGCACATCTTTGTTTTTTTATTTTTTTTAAAATTTTAACCATAAAGGTTCGATACAAACAACATAACACAAAAATTGTCATAGTACAACAAATACTAATCAATAAAAGTAATATATTTAAAAAGAAGGCTATTAAATTTTTTCCTTGTAGCCTTATCAGGATTTGGAATGGCAGACAGTTTTCTAATACGTATATATAGGTAATTTATTCCAGCAATTGAAGGTATTAAAAGGGTAAAAATTTTGACGTTTTTGATTAATGGTATTATTTATTTATTTATTTATTTATTTATTCACTATCATTTATTCCATAGGAACAAACATTGTAGACTTATAATCACATTGTAGAATGTAATCTATTAAATAAATAAATAATTTAATAACATTAATAACAGAACATTAAAAGAATTAAACATGTAAAATTTGTTTAAATAAAATATTTTTGAAATGGGAACATTTCAATTGACATGAAAGTAATAGCTTTTTCGTCTGATATAAATTGGTAAATCGTTCCAATATTTTATGGTGTTATAAGGTATGGTGTTATCTATATGAAATTTATAGGATTGTTCGAGACGTCAATTTGTGTTGTCAAAATAATGTTTTTTATATATATGGAGAGGGTGGGATGTATCATGTAAAAGCAAAAACAAGTGTTGAATTTTATGGTAATAGATCAATTTAGTAATTGTTAAGATTTTAATAATTTTTAGCCTTTTTGTAATAGAAACATAATTATTATAGCCAAAAATAGCGCGAATAATAATTGTTGTTTGTTTAAGTTTCACTCCTGAATTGTATATTTATTTATTTTTCATTTCACAGTTTTTTGGAACCGAATCAACAAACACAAACATATAACAAAAAAAGAAAACAGTAAATAAGAACATTCATCTTCATTCATTCTTCAGTTAAAAACAAGACAATAAACTAGTCTAAAAAGATAATTACTTGTGTTAGTACATTTTTAACTCTATATCAAATGTTTTTTAAGTTGTTTTATCAAATTGTAGATAAGGCTTCCGAGTTGAAGAAAAGGGGGAGGGGGACACTAAAACGAATATTCGGTGGCAAAGCATTCAAAGTCTTGAAAAGGGTGCCGTTTCAAAAGTTTGTTAGATAATTTTTCATCAATTTGAATCTTAGTTATGGCCCGTTTGGTTCGAAACTAAATAAAATCAAAAATATTCAGTCTCTTCTCGTACGGTAGTTCAACTTGGTTCTCTCTTCGCTTTGTTCTAAATTTGATACAGCTCCATTTAGATGTATTAGGCTAATGGTAACTGAATTTGCATTTGCCTATATTTATTTTATTCGATCTTAAGGATTGTTCAGTCGGTCAGTGACAATACTCTTTTGCTTTCAGATGCCGCTCCGCAGCTGCTGCACGCGTTCGCCGAGAAAACCGTGCAACCGGGCACACCGATAGCCCTCAAGTGCGTCAGCTCGGGGAACCCGCCTCCGCAGGTCAAATGGACGTTGGACGATCATCTCATCGCGAGCAACGACCGCTTCGTGCTGGAAGAACATGTCAGCCAGCACGGGGACGTCATCAGTCACGTGAACGTGTCCAAAATTAGAGCCGAGGAAGGCGGCGAGTACCAGTGCATCGCCACCAACAAACTGGGCCAGACGTCACACGCGGCCAGGATCAACGTGTACGGTGAGTCGTTGTTCTTCGCTTTTAGGGTCACACTCGGGCTTGAGAGGTCGTCGGCGCGCTAGGTGACTAGGATGACGCGTCACGAATGGCCTATCCGATTGATCCATTCATCAATGGCCGTTGCGATAACTCAGCGGAGAAGAGGTTAGCGCCGAGAGATTTACATTCAATTTGAAAACGCGAGAGGATTTAGTAACGAGGATTAAACTGGCAGCTTTCTAATGAGAGTGTAGGTGAATTATAACGTGTAAATCCCCTTCAAAATTAATCGGCTCTCGTTTTCGTTTTCCAATGAGCATCGAATCGTTCGACGATTAGCAAAGCGGCGACATTGTTCATGCGACACTTGATCAGAGTTCAAACAAACCACGAATGGAAATTTATTTATTTATGTTTAATTTATTTCTCGGTCAATTTTAGACCAATACTACCTATCGTTACACATGTCGCCGTCGCCTGGTTTTTTTACAACGCGTCGTTTGTCGCGTCTGGTCCGGGTTTTCCATCGCTTTCCCCTTTTCCCGGATCTCTCTTTTGAACCCGACGCTCGAGCGGCGACCACTTAACGACTCGGTCGTTCGCTCTCTGAGTTCATCCCGCCAGCGTTCCAAGTTTCCAACGCGATAAGCTCTCGCTGCCGGGCTAAAGATCTCGATAGCCCATCTTTAGCGGGGCGGCCTCTTCTCCATTCTCAAGGCACTCGATACAAACGACTCGTGGGCGTTGCGTCGACCGCAATTGAATCGTCGTCGTGGTGCAGCCTTATCTCGCTCGTTGTTGTCCCGGTCGCCGGGGTGAAACGAGGGCGGCCGCAGCGTCCATCGCCTCCGCCTCCGCGGTCCTCTTTGGCCATCGGCCGGGGTGGTTCGGTGGTCGCCGATATTGAATTCAACGACGCGCGGTCACGCC
>JAQIWH010005798.1:0-13948 GCA_034695005.1 Cryptops parisi | reverse complement strand
ATCAAGTTTTAAAAGATTTACCAACCTAAAATGTAGCCACCACGATGGAATACGCGTATTCACTCGACGAGCAATGCAATTAATTTAAAACGAATAATGTAAAACCTTCGAATAAGTAAAGATCGCGTGCAAATATGAAAAGACGTGGAAAAGCTACACGTCGAGCTAACTAAACTTTTAACAGCCGAATTAATGCTTCATTAGATCTTGTCTTCATTTAAAGTAACAAACCGACACGAAGTTTGTGTGTTATAATAACAATCTTTATGAAAATACGCTAAAATATATCTTTATAATCTTTATAAAATATTTACTGTTTAGTTGAAAGTTATTTTTTTTTAAAAATATTTTTAATGCTGTATAAAGATTTTAAAGCATGTCTTAACAATTAAAAATGTCCTGCAAAAGTGAAGGTTCCACTTCAAAGAGTGTAACATCAACAAAGCTGAACAAACAGAATGACAAATAACTCTTATTTTTGTAACGTAAAATTGGTTGATTTTAACAATTTAATTCTGCATTCGTTTTGTTTGTTCAAGTTCAACTGAAAACAAATACTATGATAAATATTCAATGCTACGACTGCGTATATTTGAGAATGAAACTGCGAAAACTTTGCATAATTACAAAAATTGCATATGTCGATTTTCTCATAACTACCACAATAGGCAATTCAAGCGTAAGGGGTCAACATTTGCGTCACATGTGGCGGTACACATCATAGAACAACAGTAGCAGTTGTAGTTGTAGGAGTGTTCAATCACTTATGTTCCTGCACAGAATCGCATAATAGCGAAATGCATATAATAAGCATCTGAAAATATTCTATTGGTCCCATAATGGTGTCACTTATTAGAAATTCTAGGACTCATTTAATTAATTTCTAATTAGGTATAGTTTCAAACCACGGTTGAATTAAATAATGAAATTGTTCGGTACTTAAGAATTTACCTACAGCCACTGGTACGGGGGCGCCACGTGTTTATTGTTCTAGTTAGTTTAAACAAGCAAAAATGTATTAATTATTTGATTGGGTGATAAAATTGGTTGAGGTTATATTTTTTTTTAATTAACTTAAACTGCCACCACATGTAAGCTATCTATACCCAGACACACGTTTAGGTTAGTTTAAAAAACATCAACACCATGCTACTCCCAGTGGTTGCAGGTTAATGCACAAGTACCGTTTGTTCTTATTTACATATAGAAACCTTTTACCAAAACTCATAACAGCAAAATATTTTCGCATATAACAAAAATATAAAAAAAAAATAATATTGAAATTGCATACACGGAACCTCTGTACAATTACTGTACGTCAACACAAATTTTGCTTTCAAAAAATTAAAACTTTCTTTTAAAATCGGAAAATGATGCTTTTTCTGCGAAATTATGGGACGTGAAATAAATATACTGTAGCCTACTTTTTTGCAATGATAGTGCATTTTCATCATGTCAGATAGCAACCAGGGGTGTGTGAACCAATTCTGCTTTTAAATTGCCTTGACAGAAGTCCTGTATAATGCGATTTCACTTTTATGAAACGAAAGAAACGTGCGAAAATTTTTTGAAAATATACTAATTGTCAATCGGTATATTTTCAAATATATCAAGCGACCGTCTCGTAATAGTGAAATCGCATATAAGAAACTTCTTTTGTCGCATATACCAGGCCTACTTGGTTTACAGAATTAGTATATTTTCCAATCACATTTAATTTGCAAACTAACAATTCAGTTCAATCTTATATATGTAAAACTTTTTTACCATATATTTGTTTATTTATTTATTTTATTTTCCAGTCCACAACGTACCCAACTATAACAAAAATTGCAATAGATAAACGCTGATCAGAAAATACATCATTATAAAAATAAATTACAACAAAACATAAATAATGACAATACCATTGCACAATAAGACATGACACTTACAATATTATATTATATTTGTATTATGTTGTATTAATGTCACGTGATACAACATAATAGTTGTAACTTGATGTGAATACGATTTCTACTTTTTTCATAGAAAATAAAGTTCTCGATTCGCAACTCACTTTTTCTATAACTTCACCCTTTGACAAAACAGCCTCGAGAAGGCAATGCAACGAGATTCCTTTTGAAGTTTTCAACGTGTCAATTCACACAGATCCTCTAGTAGTATCAGGAAACTTTCTAGGGACAGAATCAAAAAAAGTCTGGACAAGACTGCTACTCCTCCTTCTGAACAACCCTACGTGCTTACACGTCGAAATGAAACAAGCTGCGAACCAATTCAATAGTCTGTAACTGGAACTTCTTCAATGCATAATGGAAATTTCCAGGACCTTAGCACCAAGGTATCTTTTATTTTTTTCTTCAGCGAGGCCGCATTTGTGCTGGTGCACACCAAAATCCTGCATATCTATGTCCGCGTTTGTCGGATGAAAAATTGCATTCTGCGAAGACAATTTGCATTTGTCACGCACAAGATCTTTTTACGTGTGTTCGCGACAACGCTGGACTCTTTTATAGTCGTGTGCGTGTTCCTACTTTTCTTTCCTAACCACTTGTACTAATGATGAATCATTCATCGAGAAGAAATAGAAGAGAAGAAGAAGAAGAAAAATACAACATTCACGAGACAAGCAAACTGTTGTCGCCAATCGATGGTGCACGCTGCACCTTGTCTCTGCTCATTTGCACCTTCCGGAACATAATGGCTTCCAACGTGTGGAGTTCTTTCACTCTCTGAAAAACTGCTGTCACCGAATGTCCTCCTCGATCGCTTCCGTGAACAATTTTCACCACACAGTGAGGAAGGAAAAACATCCAGATAGACTCCATCGTTCCTTCCAGTGAAACGTGGCAAAATCAAATACTGGATGGAAGTGAAAGACCGAGCAAAAATTTCAGCTGACAGCCACGAAACTGACAATCCGGTGTTGTTAGTATTAGAAATCACGGCTGTCAAGAATGATCGCGAAAAAAAAAGTTATGGATATCTCAGAAACGGTTTAGTGAGATGAAAAAAACAACAACAACTGGGATCTATCTTATAATGCAGTATAATAAATACTCTGAATTCTTAAGTTTACTGTTACGTTTCTGTGCACTTTTGAATATGAATATTCTTGTTCACCACGTCCATACATAGTTCAATAAAAAAATTAACCAAAAATGGAAATTTAGTTCATAGTATGACAGATAAAAACAAGTCAATATTATTAGATAAACAAATTAGTCAACATCAGTAAACATAGTCAACAGAATTAAATAAACAAATCACCGATATTTTTCAGCTTCTTTCAACAATCTATCACATATATAGATTGTATTAAATCATAGTGAACTAACTCACTTTTAACACTTTTAATATTTTTTCAGTCTCATTCAACAATTTATCACATATATGGAGTGTGTTAAATCATAGTGAACTGATTCATTTTTAACTGTTTCTGAGTTCATGATCTGTGCATAGACTAAAAATTATATAAATCTCTGGACCAATTAGAGAGTTACACGGATTTACGCCGTTTTTCCACCCAACTCTTCAATGAAACACGATCCCTAAACTAGCAATCATTTTTGTCATCACTGTGTTTGGTATTGTATGTCCATTCTACGTCACACTAAGAAATTGTGACAAAAATGTAACCACAAAATTGTTCCAAAGTCTGGAAACAACAGTGATCCATAAACATCAGAAATCCGGATTACTGATGTTGAAGTATCATTCGTAGAGTAACAAATGACAGACAGCATTGACTTGAATCAAAATATCTATTCCCACCATCACGTATTATTCAGAACAAAATCTTAAACTCCTGACGGACTTTTCTAAAGAAAAAAATATATATACCGAGATGATCGTGAATAGTTAAGATAACGAAAAATTCTTAAAATGGCGCTGACGGCAAAAATTGTTGAATGAAACGTCAATATTGTTTAGCGACAATCGATTTTCCGAGAGAACGTTTCTTGAAAGGTCCAAGAGTTTTGTAACAAGACTCTTTCTTTTTTTGAAGAAAAAATTCATTTCTCTTTTCCTTTTCAAAAAAATATATATATAAAAGAAATAAACATCAAAAAATCGATTTACTTTCTCCTTTCATTTCCTTCTCGAGATATAATTCAACGAAAATTGACAACTGGGGGTAGCTTTTAGACACACGCGCGCACACAACCTGCATCACCATTTTTTTTGGCCGTTCCACTGGTACCACACACACTTACTACACAGACACAAACTGCAATTTCTCCCTCTTTGCAACTTTAGAGAAGAAAATAAGAAAAGGGAACAAGGAACTCGGAATTTGGGCGTCGTCTCCAGGGAACCATGGATGCAGCTTCTCCCTCTCCCTTAAAAAAAAAATAGGAAGTAGTAGCCAAGTCACTTTGGTCACAAACTTAGACCATGGGCCAGTGTGATTGGTCCTCAAGATGCTTCTTTTGGTCGCATTTCCTCTGGAGGAATCGCACAAGAAATCCAGACCCCAAACCCATTGTGAAACAAGACCGAAAGGAGTACCCAAAACTTTTAGGGCCAACACCCTCTCTCTCGCTCGTGCTCCTCTTTCCCAACGGATGCTCGATAAGGATGATGTTTAATTAAAAGCGAAAAGGTTCCTGTGCTTAATAGACAAGAGCGGTGGGGCGAAAAGAGATCTTTGTTATCGCTTAATTGGCCAAGACTATCTTTTGTTCGGCTTTTCTGCCCGTTTTCCAAGTTCAACAGTCTCGGTTTCGGGAAAAGTGTACCTTATTAGTATAAACCTTTGTTTACACAGATTACGCTCCAAAAAGAAAGTGTTGGGCAGGAAATTACGCGCCATTAGACTTGCGACCCAAAGTTTTCGGCCCGCTTTTCATTTTTGGAAAAGTGTATTATTCGAAAAGTTGCGATTCCGATACCCAGTTGAAAGCTGTGGTGAATACAGAATGTGCTGATAAATGAAAGAAAGTGCTGATAAAGCCGCGTCTTTAAATAAGTATAAGAACTCCATTAAAGTAATAAAAACTATCATTAAAGTAATAAAAAAATATCATTAAATTAACCAAATTAGAATAAAGACATAAAATTGAAGGCATTGGTTAAAAAAATATCAGATCAATAAGATTTCATAGCCTATATGTCTATAAAAGTATACGCTATAACATTTAATAACATTAACATGTAACAACATTCAATTATTAAAAATTTAGTATTCGGTACATTGTTTAAAAAATTCTATTATTCACTAAGCCTATACATAGTTTTTAATTTGTAATACATTTAAAAACTACTTTATTATTAAATAATTAAATGTTATCGGTACAGGTATCAAATTAATACATACAGTACAAAATATAAAATGAATTATTAATACTTTTCAATAAATAATATAATACTATTGAAAATTAACTACTGTAAGTAAATAAGCTTACATGCATAAAATCTTTGATGGGGGAATATTGTCCTAGACTCGGTGTAAAAAGTTGTTAAGTAACATTTTTGGTGAAACAAAAAATAATCATTTTCAAAGGTGTTTAAGTGCAGTTTTGCTTACCTAAGGCATAATTTTTAACAAAACAACAATATATGAAAAGATATTTGTGCAATAAACTTTAAGTTATAGCACAGAAAAGCAAGTAGAGAACTTTAAACGAGTTTCTTTCGAAATTGACCAAATGTAACTTTTAACACCTTTTTACGCCGAATGCCTTCAAATAATACAGCAACTGCTTTAAAAAAAAAAGATGATTTCTTTTACAATATAAAGATTTGCACAGCTTGGAAATACGAAAATATCGGGGTAACAGATTTCTTGGGGACGTTGTACTAAATAACATTCTTTTTTATGTATGCATAAAAAAAAAACGAACATAAAAATTACATTATTCCAAAAGCACAGCACGAGCTTGACAACTAATGCATACATCCTCATGAATGAGTTAAAAATTCCCAACAAAAATGCGACATTACGAGTTAAAAACTAACGACGACCAAAAAAAATAAAAAACCTCAGAAAATTCCACGACACTTTTCTGGAAAAACAGTCGTTTCGAAAGAATGTCCTCTTACCATAACTGGGTAATTGAAGAAGAAAGAAAAAAATAAAATATTAACAGGCTCAACTTGGATATAGCCATACAACATTTTTGTCCACCATCTAGCAGTTCAGGGAACTTTCCAAAAAATGACCAACTCCAGCCAAAACCGTTAGCTACCAAAACAGCTTTACAATTTTCCAAAAAAAAATAAAATAAAATAAAAAGTTGGTTCTCGTCATTCGAAGTAAGAAGAATTTTGAACCCTCGGAGGAGTCGTCGTGTTCCCTAAGGAGGAAGACTAGTGTACAAAATTTACAACTTGAAATAAATCAGAAACCTCCAAGAATGACATTTACACATTCCTCTCGGTGTAAAACGGTAAGGGTCTGAGTTTGTTCCCCGTGACATCTTAAAGTAACAGCCAAAAGTGGAACTACCAACTCGCAAATTATGACATACGTTTTTAAACCTCAACCCGACCTCCCAAGGTCTATCCATTTCCACCTTGTTTCATTAACTTTGTTACAAAAAGCAAAGACGTTTCTCTTTCACCTCACAAAAATAAAAGAAAAACATCAAAAACCCTTTTTTTGTAACGAATCTTCAGTATTTGCACGTGATATTCAAAATTTCGCGTTTGAATGTACCTACCATCAATCAATGTGAATACGTAACCCGTTTCCTTTGAAATCTCAATGGAATGAAATATGAATAAACATTTAAGAGATATCCATCAAAGAATGTCAACTTTAAATTCGGCCTAAACCTGAAGACGAGTCAACAACAAGCCATATCATCTTTCGGTGTTTAACGTCAAGCATTCAAGTTGGCTAAACACATGCAATATTCAAAGGAGTCGAGTGCCTGTAACAGTTTAGATGCTTGACAAGTTTAATTCCTTCCAAAAAGAAACAATTTCAACATTATCGCCAAATCTCATATCACCCTCTAAAAATGCTGCGTCTAACTACATTAGAACTTTGGCGACATTGCCATACGATTTCAACAGCTGAAATGTTCCCTTGAATTCGCTAAATAAATTTAAAACAACTTCGGATATTGAGAACAGACTTACTAATATCGCACTTTCTTGAACGTCGACTATTGCAACGTAATAAACAAATTTATTATCGACTATATACTCGTAATTGAAATGAGCATCCAAAATTGCACAAAAGTGGTCATATAGGTTAGTATTTATTTACATATAGTATTTAGTATATATAACTGCAAAAATGTTTCGATTTATGCGAGTTTTATGTATGCTTTTTCGTCGATATACGGCAAAAAAAATTCTTTCAGATGCTTAATATATCCATTTTCCATTTATGCGATTTATTAGTGCAGTACTATACGATACACGAGTGACCAAAAGCTGAAATTTTACCGCTTCATAAAAATTTTGACACTGAAGATGTAAATCGATTTACGCGGAGTTTGCGTGGAACCTACTTTAGCATAAACCGAGAATCTACGGTATTTTATTTATATTACATTTTTTTCATTTAAATTCATAAAAAAATGTATAAACATGCTATATAACTTGGATTCGTGTATTCAAAAAAAAAGATGCAAATACTACAGGAGGTCCTCGATTGATGTGAATTTTTTAAATGCGATTTAGCTAATATACGACTAGAGAGTCTATGATCAAATACTCGATACAGTGAAGTTCGATTATAATCGAATTTATTATTATAATAATTATTATAATCACGGATAGTGTTATCAATCGGCTATTGAGATCCTTGTCAGTCGGTCCCAAGACACTGTTTAATATATTTTATATTTATTGTTTAATGTTATCAGCCGGCTATTGCCTTTTAATAAATTATTGTTATCAAAACGCACTGGTTACAAAGTGATTATAATGACCAAATTTCACTGTATATGCGATATTATATGCAGTGGAGTACAGGTGACTTTGGCACTAAAGTTTTGCTACTACTTAAGAATTTCGATTTTTTATTTATGCGAGGTTTGGGCAAAACTTTTCACATAAAAGCCAAAGACTTTTTCCATTTAAAAAATTTCCATATAAATACAACCAAGTAGTGACCTAAGCTTTTATTAATCACCGAATTATTCTAAAAGATGAACCAAGTGGCAAAATAGCGCTTATTAAATAAATTATTCCATTCCACGAATTTATTCATTAAAATGAAAACCCCTTTCGCAAGATTCTAAGAGATAAGAAAAATCTCACAAATGAAAAAAAAAATTCCATTTTTATCATAATAATAATATTAATATGCAGTAATTTTCAGATGAACGCTATTACAGAGAGAGAAAGAGAAAAAAAACATTAATAAATAACGATAGTATTCCCTCGAAAATGCTCGGCTTTAAAAATGATGGAAATAGTTTACAGTTCGTGATTAATTTTCGTACTTAGATTTTCCATCGCAGGAGAGAATGGCTTAAACGAATTTACGTTTTGCACGTTGGTGACAGGAGTAAGGGGAGAAAAGCTCGAAAATTCCGAGAATAATGAGAAGTGCCCGAGCAGAGAGAGAGAGAGTGCAAAATATGGAAAACATGGAACTTAAATCTTTTTAAGGAGCTTACATCCGCCTTGAAATAAACGGATGGCCATAAACCCCGCGTCATCTCCTTCTGCTTTGTGATATGTGAGCGCCAGCCTACCGTACAAACCACTCATTCACTATGTCAACACCGAGAGCCTATTCGCCAATGCAAATCTCACGTTTATACCACCTCTAATGTGCGACAACAAACCCAAGCGCCTAGAAACGCCAACACAACACAACACAACGCAAAAGCCAGAAGCTATTTCAGCTAACCATTGTCATCACAGGAAACCAAATCATTCATTAAAAAAGATATCTGCATCTCTGTTCAATGTTTCCGTGAACCCCCTTCTCCCCATTGCGAGTACATTTCCGGTGCAACGTTTAAAATTCCGGCATACGCATTAGCTTCATTAACATTTAATGGGTAGGCAGGTTCAGAAACTAAAAGGTTTCCCATCCAGAAAACAAAACAAAAAATAGCCAACTCGTTCCTTCAATCTGCAATTCAATGGCGAAGAGATAAACGTCGTGATATATGGACACAAAAGGAGGTCCAATAGCCGAAAGCTTGCTACAACTGAAAGACCGACAAGGAAAATTGGTCAGAATTATCATATTCACGTGGGAAAGTGCAGTTTGAAAAGTGGACAAGAATCGCTATAGTGAGTTGAACCAAACAACCACCATGTGCTAAAGGTGACTGGAACCCGCCCACCAATTTTCGTGTGTAGACTTGGATGCGTGCTTGGTGTTAATTTCTGGAAGCATTTCTGCATTCCAAAGCATATGGGGAGAGACGCCATAGTTGCGTGTAAATGGAATTTCCTGAGTGGCTCTTTCATAAAACGGTTTGTTGGAGTCAAGCGTTCTTCAAATTCAACGCTAATGATAAGCACGGGATATGGTGACAGACAACAATCTTGGAAAAACAAAAGATAAAACAACACACACATAAGCATATATATACACAACAACAACAAAAAACTAACACCCAAATGTCCCCTTTGCGCAATGTTTTACGCACACTGAATTGATAAACTGAGTGCAGTCACGAGCAATTGAAAAACTAATGGCGAACCAACTAACCTAAATATTTTCCCCGAATAAAGTTGATGTTATCGTGATTTCAAATAAACAAAAAATTTTTAAACAAATATAGTAATTTTGGAAAAATAAGTAAATTTGTACTGCACTCTTCTTTTAACAGAGTTTAACAGAAAAGCCGCTTGTAGCGCTAGCGATTAGGCATAAAGTTGTTCTTTTTAGCCAACACCAGTGTCTATGGGTATAAATGTCAATTTGGATTATTTAAACAATACAACACTTTATAATTTATAATTAATCATAAAAATTAAATCTGTTTTTGTTTGATTTAGCTAACCCTAAACAGCAGCTCAACGACTAGCACCACAAGTGGCTCTCTAAACAAGAAGAGTAACAAGAAAACTTCATTACCGGTACATATACGTATTGTACACTATTTTTGGCTACGTGCCTGTCACTTTAATTATATATTTTTGTAGAATTTCAGTCATCTCTAAACTACACAATAAAAAACAGATACATTAAAAGCAATGAATCTTTTATAGAGCCTGAAAAAAATAACCGCTCATTTAAAAATCAAAGCACAACATTCTATGAACTAACAACAACAAAAAATGCCAAAAACAAACTTATCTTTTTTAAACTTATCTTTTGTACATATATCGGTTATTTTAACTGCAATAAACAAAAACAACAACAACAACTTTACCGCAAAGATTCACAACCTTCTTTGCATAAGTCTAACAAACATCAAGAAACTGCCAGAAGCTACACTATAGATGGTTTTGTTTAATGATAAACAAAAAGCGAATTTCACAACGACATTGCAAAGGTATATTTATCATCGGCAAAAGTTGAGAAACTTCTAGGTTGCAATAAAGAAATGCTCGAATTGCTGAATCAATCCCAGAAAAAAAGAGACGAGAAATTTATCAAGATTTAATTGAATTTACAGAAAGAAAAACCCGTGACAGGTTCTCTCCTCCAAAGACAAGGGGGTGAAAACGAGTCCATTCCACGAGTCGAAATCAATATGAAAGGCAACAGCAGGATCTATTCAATTTCCTAGGAAGAAACCCCCTTTTTTGCATCGGCGAGAGAATGCAATCGGCGAAGAAGAAAAAAAAACGCAGTATGACGATCAAGGCACTGACTTTGATTACGCACCACAATCACCTATTCTTATTTTTTTTCCTTCTCTGTTTCACCCCTATTCTGAAATCAGTGCCTTATGAACGAGAAAAAGAAAAGTTTTATAGACCGCAAAATTTTCCATTTGTTTACCACCCCCCGAGCTTAGCTTGCTTGCTTTTCAATTTCATTGGGTTCCGAAGAAAAAGAATGCCATGATGATGAAAACGAACACAAGAAAAGACAGAAAAGAAATATATAAAGAAATCATGTGAACACAAACATACGCTCGAATGTGCAAGATGGTCAAATGTAAGAAGTGAAAGCAAAAAAAAAAAGTGAACTTGTCATAAAAAGTTTCATAAAAACTAAAAACGCTATTTTTTTCTACACACTCAAAATGAGAAAAGTATTTTTTTAACAGGCTAATAAAAACACACAATGCAAGTAATGAACGCAATAGCGAGAATCGTTCTAAAATCCTTTTAAAATTTAAGTTTATGAAAAGTTGGTACGAAACCAACAGTGAATAACCACAACGATAAGTAAAAATCTATTCACACTTGTCTGTCCGTCTGTTCGGTAATCACGTACAACACGATTGTCATGCAATTACCATGCGATTATCATGTAAACGCAAAAAAAGATGCAGAAATGCTGATATTCGATTTAGGCGAGTTTTGAAAAATTCTATGTTCGAGTTCTGCAATTTTCGACTCGACTTAACGCAAATTTTGTTACAGTGGACGTATGTGGTGTCTCTTCGATTTATGTGGTTCTCACTTTATGCAAGTTTTGGGCGATTAGTGTGATTTTTGTTGCATTAGACATGCGGTTTTCGATTTATGCGGTTCTCGCTACAAGTAATTTTTGGTACATTGGACAGTATATTATCATAAACACCTCTAGATCGCAGTATACGTCCAATCCCCAGCTCATTCACAAATTCAAAAAATCAAGACTAACGAACTCACAGACTAACGGACTAAAAAAAACTCACAAGTGAAGCTGATATAAAGCGTATATAAAAGACAGGTGCAAAAAAAAATGGGAGTTTACTATTGTTAAACGCAAATTGTGAAACTTGGCAAATATTCTGTTGGTTAAGAATTATACATAAGGGAATATCCAAATTTCTGAATAACACATCACTCACATAATTGAACACAGCGTTTACAACAAAAAAATAGCATGTTTTAAAAAAAAACACTTTTCAATTCCACGTCCATAAAGTTCACGAGTGTTTATCACTTAGCTAATGATTCCGAACAAGTCGTTCATCTTGCATGTAACCATGATAGATTTCCTGCTGATCCAGAAACTCTCATTGGCGATCACAGGGATATTCCTCCTCCAAAAAGCTCTTGAACTTTTTCCTCTCCCCCAACATCAAGAGAAGGAACGTATATAAAAAAGAACGGGGGAACGACTTTTGATCTCCTCGACTAAAACCATTCGAGCTGCAAGGATGTGAAGAGAAAGGTCTTTGGAGGTCTTTGTGTTTATCGATTTATCAAAGAGAAAAACGGGGATAAAGAAGAAGAAACTTGTAGAACACATACAACATGTATAATACTATAATATTTTTAAACCAAACTTTTTATAAACACTCGACTTCAAGCGTCTAACTCAAAAGAAATACAGTACCGACTTCTTTAAGAAATGTCTCAAATCACTAAAAGAGGTCACTAACTTCAAAGCCAAAGAACTCTTTCCGTGAGGCTTCTTCCAAAATAAAATATCATTCAGCAAAGAATTGAAGTTGTACAGTAATCCCCAGTGTAACGATGGCAATCAGTTACAGAATGGCGATCACTGCACGAAAAGGTCGCTACACGACACTGTATATCCTAAATCCATAGTCATTTAATGATTGTTTTCTTACAATAAAAGGAATTGCAAGACATTCCAGATTGGTAATCAGACATTCTACATTCAAATTCCACAGTGCAATATTAGGATATTATTGATGCTCAAGAAACAAGACTTTTAAGAACTGTCTCAGATCACTAAAAGAGGTCACTAACTTCAAAGTCAAAGAACTTACATAAAGTTCCTTCCAAAATAAAATATTATTCAGCAAAGAAATGAGTCACTGTCAGTCCCAGAATGGTGGTCACTACCCGAAATGGTCGTTACACGATATTAATTGAGTAATTCTTTCATTACAGTAGAAAAAATTGCAAGACATTCCAGATTGGTAGTCAGACATTCTACATTCCAACTTCACAGTGCAATATTAGGATATTATTGTTCGTCAAAAAGGGGTCACTAACTTCAAAGCCAAGGAACTTCCATAGACCTCTTCTGAAATAAAATAACATTAAGCAAAGAATTGAAGCTGTACAGTGAGTTTCATTGGAAAAAGGCAATTCGTTCCAGAATGGTGGTCACTACGCGATATATCTTAAATCAATACTAATCGAGTAATAGTTTTCTTAGAATAGTAAGAATTGCAAGACATTTCCAGATTGGTTTCTACATTCCAATTCCACAGTGCAATATTAGGATATTATTAATCCTATTTCAGTCAAAAAAAAAATTATCCAGTCTATTCCAGCAAAATAACACTAACTACGTACAATACAAAGTATTAAGCATTAACTCTTCTAGTGGTTCACTCTGGCCAACACGAGAAGATCATTATGACTTCCTTTTCCTTTCTTCTTCTTTTTCCGGTTGCATGGAATCTCTCGTTCTAATCTCAGGCATCATTCGATTGGTGGACTATTTCTACGCCCGGTTGAACCTTCCCATCCATGGACTGTCAGATTCCGGAACTCAGGAAAAGAAACGAAAGTCCACCCTACAATGGTTAGCACAAGAAACCAAGTAGAACCTGTCCGTGACCCGTCACATGGCAAGGCCAATGCTTCAATGACTTTTTCCACTGAACGTGTTCAAAGACTAGAGCCACGAATTAAGGACTTGTCGATCCCGCAAGAAACGCACTATGCTGAAAGATGAATTCAGACTTAACCAAAGGTCAATATCCCAATTTAATCTCCCTAAGGAAACCTAAATAATCCCACGTTTACAACTTTTCCACTTTATAAGTGGTGTCCTTCGTCAAATCTGCCTGTTATCCGGCAATTACCGTTTATACTCGTGTAAAAGTCGAATTTTTTTATACCATTTTTAAATATTAAAAAAACATAAAAGAAAATAAAAAATAATAAATTCTTTTACCTACTGACAAGGTGCACAGTTATAGACAGTTCCCAA
>JAQIWH010005797.1:0-13949 GCA_034695005.1 Cryptops parisi | reverse complement strand
TTATAAAAGCTATTCATAGAAGTTTAAATATAACTTGGTAGCTACGACTCAGTTTCCAAGGTGGCAATGCGATTTCCGGTTTGTAACAGTGAGAAGTGAATGTAAATGCCAGTATTGTAAAGACCCCCTATGAAGGCGCCAAAACTCAAAATTGTCATTGTAATACCCTTTATTATATTTCCATAGAATCGTACTTTTGACTCACCCTGTATATACTAGCAATGCCCCCACGGCTTCGCCCGCGCTCTATTCTGGAACCACAGTTGACATCTGACCCCTAACGATTTTTTCATAGACGGTAACATAACACATAAACAGATTCGAAAGAATTTTTTTTTCTCTAATGGTTATTCTTCCCAGATAACTGATAAACCATTAATAAACTATTAATTTAGAGAAATCTCCTCATGGTTATCCTTGAACAAAGTCGATTTCCTGAGCTACATGCCAAACAATGCAACTTTGAAATCGGTTCAGAAGTTCTCGAAATCCTGCGTGTCAATGCTAAAAATTTCTTGTGTACCGTTTTCAATCTTGTGATTTTGTTGAGGACTTATCTGTGAGTTTTTTAGCTGTTTTCCTAAGCTGTTTTTTAGCTTGGGCTATGGTGTTATTGGGAGCGGACTCAAAAGCGAGTCAACCTGCGTCGCCATCTTGATGACGTCATTCATCCAGATATATGCTTTAATATATGCTTATTATTTTTTTTGTATCATCTTATAACTCACGGTTAGGCGCCTAGTTAGCGTGTTAATCGGAGTGATTAGTGTACTGGTTGACAGATAATAACAGAATATCCACCACTTACAACAATATAAGAGGTGAACCAATGTCAGTGGTAAAAAAATATTAAATACTTTTTGCCAGGGGCTGTATATACTGTATACACATATACATATGACACCCTGTAGGATTATGCATAGATAAACAAACCAGACAGAAACATAAATCGTCCATGTCCTTCACAGGATACTCGTTTAGAATAACATTAACTAACATTAACTACATTAACCTTCTACATTTAAGAGAATAGTTTTAATGTGCTTAACAGTATAATAAGTGTGTGACTGTTTACAACGCTGTGACCCAAATAAAGCCAGACAGACAAACAGACCGATTCCCGCTGTTTCCCATTATTCCACATGGAAGGACATAAAAATTAATGAAAACAAAAAATATATATACACAGATAGTATACATGACTAACAAAGCTAAAATTAGTAGCTAACTACTAGCTAAAAGTATTTATTCGTTATTCCAATAGTTTCGGGTATCATGTTGTAAACTGTATATCATATTTCGACGCTCAAACCTATAAAACCGTAACAAGAATTTTTGTTTTTGAAAAATAAATTGTAAATAAATTTTATTAATAAAACCAGTGATTGAAAAAATGAAGAGCTACGAAGTTTTTCATGGGATGGTGGTATTTGTTTGTAAACATTTTCGGAAAATAGTATCGACCATGAATACTAATATCAAAACGTTACCAATAATGAACCGCAGTATATTTTGTAAACAAAAAATAGATTTGAGAAAAATTGTTAGAAATTGAGTACGGAAAAAAATTGTAATCAGGTTTGTTTTGTTGTGGAAAAATTGGTTATCAATTTTGGAAATTCGTGTTTATCAAATTCAACATAAACATAAATACAAACATGGCCGTTCTAGGTATCTGGTTACTTAAAGTACTTGTTTTGTTTTTTTTAATGTCATGAAATCTCGAGTAGCAAAATAATGATCAAAAAACATGATTTTTTTCCAAAAAACAAAGATAGCTTTAAATAAAATTTTAAGTGTCCATAAAAATTGATAAAAATATAACTAAGCATTAAAATAAATAAAGTCGTAAGTGTTATATTTTATTTCCAGATCATCATTATAACTACTGTATACTATGTTGGGTACTATTTGAAATAATAGAAATAATCATTTTTTTTAAAATAATAAAAAGTCTAAAACTATATATACAACTTTTTTATATTAGATTTTATATTCTAGGAAAAAGTACAAGAATGAATACAAAAATACAAAAATTATATTTTTCTATGATAAAATTCATTTTTAAATATACTAATTGTATATTCGTTACATTAATAACAGTCGACTATACACAATAGTTTACTTAGTAGCCTACGTTTGCGTTCTCAACACTACAATACTTTTCAAACAAAATATAACATAAAATAGAAAAATATTTATGAATAAAATGGGAAATAAAACATGTATTTCAAAGTGGAATCCGGTTATTATAAGCACGGATAATGTTAGCAATCGGCTATTTTTTATCATAATCACTGGTCCAAAAAAATTTAGTGTTTATGCATCGTTCAATGTTATCAACCGGTTAGTGTTATCAAAAAGCACTATAATCCCAAACTGATTATAATAACCGGATTCTACTGTATATTTAATACAGTACTATCTGACTATCTGAAAGTGTTTTATAAAGAACTATACCGTACAAGTCAAAGTGAAGGTTCTAACCCTGACCTGATGATTAATTCTCCACCAAGCCTGGTACTATACATTACTTTTTTTTATGTAAATTAAAGTTCTTATCTGTTTACAAAGGAGTGGTATACGAAGTACCAGCAGTGTTCTGAATACAGAACACTAGCCAAATAGTTCTAATCTCATGTTATAATAATAATATATGTCCATCAAACTAAACCACAAAGAAGACCGAAGTTACATTCGCCACGTATTTTATATCATCGCATTGTATTGTTTGGACTGATTCTTTTTCGTGATGTATTTTCTTTGTTGTTGGCAGGTTCATAAACAATGTGCACACATTGTTGCTTTTCTACACATGTGTCAATTTTTTGTATCCTCCTGCATCAGTCTCCCCGAGATGCTTGTTAAATCATTCATTTCCCTTTAGTCAATTTTGTTAGTTATGAATGGGTATAAAGTCGTCAACAGCACGAACTTAAAATATCTTACTTTACGATAAAAAGTTTTACCAAAACTCAAAGTCCCCCTCCCCCTTACCCGATCCAAACTGCGTCATTGATTTCAACAAAAACATAAATGATGCGAATATTAAATACGAAACTTTTGGTAATCTTGGCACATGTTAAAAATCGAATGAAGTTAGATATTTTAAAATCTTATACCGGATGAAACTGTGTACTTTCTTAAAATTGTACGGTAAATACAAAATAAAGAAAATAAATGAAGGGCCTGTTGAAAAAAAGCGTTGAGATTTCTACAATTTCGAAAAAAAGCTCGTTTAAAGGTCTGAATTTGCCTTGCTGTCTATGAACTACTTCACACTTCTTGCACTAATATCTTTGCACCTATTGTTGTTTTGCTCAAAATAATGCTTGCACCTAACACATTCGAAAAATGCTTCTAGGATATTTTTGACAAAAAATGCTAATTAACACTCTTTTACACCAGGACCTTCAAAATGCTAAAGAAATTCTAAAGCTTCATGAGTGGAACCCATAACTTTAAAACGACGGTATATCATCATCATAATGAATTTGTATGTGTGTGTGTGTGTGTGTAGTGTGCCAACCCTGGTTATATGTCCTTTTCAACAACAACAATAGCAAGGATAAAAACCTCTCTTCCCAATTCCTCGTTCACAAAACTCTTCCATTTTGGCTACTACCATTCTCTATACCCCGCTGATCCCTCTTTGGTTTTCATCCCCCAACGGCTCGCACCTGAGGGATAAAGATCCCACTTCTAGCTTTGGGAAGTGTAATAGGACCCTGGTCAGAGGTGCCTCAACCTACTAGTGGATAAAAGAAATGAAAGAAGAAGAAGAAGTAAACCTTCTTATTCCCCCTACACACACACACCTGCATGCTCTTAGAATGGGTTCACAAAACATATCTATCAGTCTACTAGAAACACGAGAGGAAAGCCAAAAAATGGTCACCTCTTAAAACCACTGACCAACCCTATAGATCCTTTTGCAAATGTTGAACAAGACGAAGTGCAAATTAATTCTGAAGATGATGCGAAAAAAAGGGCATAGTAAAGTAATGTACATCAGTACATAGTAAAGATGTAAAGTACTAAAGAAATTTGCGTACTGTAAGTATAGATAGAACAAAAAATGAAACAATACATGTTTACCATAACAAAAATGACAAGAGTGTCCTATTCACTTTTCTACTATGTGTTTTGCATGACAAAGTATTGTCACAGCAATGCCTAGTTTTACAGATGCTGAAGACAGTGATTTTTTAGACAGTTACTAGAGTAGAAACAGTCACTTTTTTTCAGGAATACTAACGTCCACAACAAGTTAAGCTTACAACACTCTGGTAAAGTAAAGGCAGGGTTATAAAGCTTACAAAATTGCAATACCGCCATAAAACTATGTTATATGAAAACAACGACAATAAAAGAAATGGCAGTTTCCATTCAAAATTATACTTCATATGTTATATACAATATATGTTATCAAACTACAGGGTGTTCGAGATGAATGTACCACTTTTTTAGGTCGATATAAACAGTGACGTAACCCGTGTAAGCGATTATGTACGAGTGGAAAAAATTATATTCTAACACAAAGTGCTGAAAGTGTCCGTCATCTTGAGAAATATAGTGCAAAAGCGAAAGTGCAGTTTATACAACATTTGGGGTGAAGCCCCATGCTGCGCTGTGAGCTTAAGTGAGAATGGGAAAATTATATTCCAACACAAAGTGCTGAAAGTGTCCGTCATCTTGAGAAATATAGTGCAAAAGCGAAAGTGCAGTGTTTATACAACATTTGGAGTGAAGCCCCATGCTGCGCCGTGAACTTAAGTAAGATAACGCAAGTTAAATCAAAAGTCGAACAAACGCGGAAGCAGCTGTTCGATGCCACAACGACGACATATGCAAAAATAACTTCCACATTTTATGTTCCGTTCGAGTGCAATTACGTTTTACATACCACCATGGTCACGAAGTTATAACCAAATGAAAAGTGGTACATTTATCGCAAACACCCTATATAATACAGTGGTATAGTACATGACATAATATCTTATACTGTATGTCAGGTATACATAACATAGTATCCAATATACATGACACGTACAATAGTACAGTAATATTATGTACATGACATGTGAACATGCAGATATATGTATTGTTTTCAAGTTCGATTTAGGATCAATTTTCTTCCAAGAGTGAAATGAATTTTATTGGGTAATAAAAGTTAATAAATAGAAAAAAAGTAATTTTTATCAAATTGACATTTCAAAATCAATTCGTTTTCCTCATCGTCTTAATTTATGGTTGTGATTTTTTTATAGCTGTTTTGAGCTTGTCATTACAAAACATTTTATTACAACATTAATTCACTTTTCACATCCTTGGAACTTGCGAGATGAAAATAAAAAACATTGTATCAACATTAAAATTCTCTCTTGTTCGTCAGCAGTTTATTATTTTTCAACAACCGGTCTATTAAAAACTGAAACACATTTTATAGTACGCTATACTACTTATATATAGCAATGTAGAGTACTAAATAGCTGACAATTGTATATCGGACTTTTCCTTATGAAAGTCTAGTACACGATCGATAGAAACGACGTACAAGGTGTGTAAAAAAACAGTTACGAAAACGGTTATAAGTGATATTAAATCAAGTAAATCTGTATCTCGTACTATCGAACACAACAAATATCTTTTGGTTGAAATTCTTCAGTATCTTTTTTTTTTCCTTTTCAAATTTATTTTTAGAAAACAACAGCTTTTCTAGACCTTGGTTTGCTTTAAGGTGGTGCGCAACAAGTTCAAACGCCACGCGTGACCGAATGACGAAACATGGGACAAAAATGACAAGAATTTCCATTCCAGAAACGAACGGTAAGAGAAGAAGAAGAAGAAGAAGAAGAAGAAAAAATCATTGAGGGAAAGGAACAAGGATGCAACCAAAAAAAAATAAAATGGTATCTAATCCTTCGACCTCGGTCGTGAGCATTCTTTGCCAGCAGCACGAGCAACAGCAGTAGTTTTACTGAAAAACTTGTGTCGTTTCCATGGCAACGCGTGGGCGGTCACATCCATCCTCCTCTCGACGCCCCCGCACGTGGCGACCTTAAACGGATGCATTGTCTTTTCGAGCTACCGAACCCATAAAGTTTGGGATTCAGTCACGTGATAAAAAAAAAATTATAAAAAAAAAATAAATAAAAAAATAAAAATAAAAATAAAATAAGGGTCAACAGGGGGAAATTGCTTTCTTGTCACCAGGTGACGAGCACGTGTTGTTTTTTTTTTATATTAAATAAAAAAAAATTTTAACCCTCACCGTGTGTGATATTTTGTTTTTCTTATAAATATATTTTCTCTTAAGGTTTCGTTTTCAAGGTTCTCGATACCGTTTGAAAAAATCCACAAAACGCGCCAAATAGTTTGTCATTGAATTGCTGCGGATGGTAGAAAAATTGAGTTTATCCATTTAGTATACATAAAAAAGAGTCGAAAAACACAGAACGAATTGAACTGAAGATTTATCGAACCTTTTTCTTTTATTGTAATATATACCTAATGGGATGTAGAAATGAAATGAAATGAAAAACGGCAATCACATCTGTTTTGTGTTGTCCTACGTTTACCCGGTTAATCTAATTTAAAACGGTGGGACCCCCTTTTTTTTTTGTCTTGCATACATATAACTTGTATTATGCGTATATAAAGATTGTGTTGATAAAGATCTTAAGCGAATCGATAAAATAGCGCTGTGTACACACTAAATAAAAACTACATGAATAATAAACGTTTAACAAACCCAGAATGTTCATAATCCACACACACACACCAAAGTTATCTAGCCTATGCTCTTACGTTAAATAATTAAACCAGCAAAAACCAACACAAAGACAAAACACTGTATATAATACGGATGAAGAAGACTCAACTAATGTCAATATTTTATTAGCAAAAGTTGAGACGAACAAGAAAAAAATCAACACTCTAGAATGACCTTTCATGTTGATTCTTAGCCGGAAAGAATTTTTCATCTACCACTACCAGCAAGCATAGGGAAGCAAAGTTTTGAGAACTTTAGTCCCACGTTTAAGAAGACAGGACTGTAGTATAACATCAACATGTACGAAGAAGCTATAAGTAACGTAAGTAGTCAACACAAACTCCGAGTTGAAGTTTCCATTTCCTTTCGAAGGAAGGAAGTACTCCATATTTTTTTTTCTGCCTAATCCCATAACATGAATCACGAGTGATACTGAACAAGCAGCGTGTGAAAATCCTGCTATGAGTGTTGGGTTTTATATATTGTATATATCGTAACCTTTCAACTTCTCTGAAGAACAAGCAATAACTGAAATCTGTTTAATCCGGCAACGTTGGGTGAGCAGAACGATACAGAACGTTTACAGAAGATTTCATACGTGGAGCCCACAGCTTTTATTGTTGTTGTAAGAAAAAATAAACCACTGTGGATTACCAATATATTTTTTTTCATGTTTATACTCTTCATATTATTATTCACTTGTGAGTGAGCCAGCTGAGAATTGAAGGTCTAGTCCTAGTGTCATGCCACTACAGTCGTTCGTTTACTGTATAATCCAATGTACCAAAAAACACATAAAAAGAGAACCGCATAAGTTCTTCGCATAAATCAAAAACTGCATAAGTCCAATTTAGTCTGCATATAAAAATAAATAAATAAATAAATAAAACGAAATTGCAGAAATCAAAAATGGAATTGCTCAAAACACGCATAAATCAAATATGAAATTACTCAAAGATTGCATAAATTTTAATTCGCATAAATCAAAATATTCAGAAATCAAAAATAAATTCTTTGCATTATGCATGTACATACAATATATCTGTTTATGACAGTACGGTAACCTTTGCTTGAAAAGCATTTTCAACGTACTGAATTTTCTGAATATTTATACTGTAACATGTACACTAACTCATTCTTAATCTTCATGAAACAGTTATCGAGAAACTGTCACGTGTTTCATCACAGGTGCACGAGGCATTGCGTGTGTTTTTTGCCTGTTCACGAGCTAAAACACATAAATCACGTGCGTTTCTGCGTGCGATGCAACAATGGTTTTTGAAGCTCGTGGCCTTGTCACATGACACATGTTGCTCCGCCTCCATTGTTACAACGCGTTGATAACACAATGACCATTGTTAGGAATCAGGCGCGAAATCTTTCTGTGATGTTGAATACACCTATAGAAGAAGCTGAAGATCGTTTCGTACGTCAGCCTTGGATTTCTCTCATGTCATCGAATTTCTCAAGGATCTCGCTTTGCTCTGTGCTGACGACAGTAACTGCAACATCCGACATAAACAATGACTCATCAATACGGTTCATCTTTTATAACACATCCTGCATGGCTGGTTATTATGGCGAATCAGTTTCGCATTCATTCACTCGTTAGATTGTGCCAATTCGCTTTTCTACACCAAAAGATGAACAACATGAAACTTTATCTCAAGTTTTGTCGAGATGACTGTATTGAGATTCGACAACGTTTCGACAACTGATATCATGAGTAATGTAGTTTATTGTTTAAGCTTGTGGTTATTTTTTGTTTAGGTGTTGACACGAGTGGAAAACAACGACATTAAATTCGGATCTCATGCGAAAATAATCGTAACTCCATTTCTACTCTATTGGAAAAAATATAGGACTGTCGCTGTATTATAGAATTCTATGTTCTTTTTTTTTTTAATAAATTTTTTTACGATACCATAAAAAGCAGTCAAGGTTGGATATTAAAATTAATAAACAGATTTCCCGAATAATATCCTGTTTGGAACTACCGAAAAAAAAATTACAAAAAAGAAATACAAATGGTGTGCGGCTAATAATTTTACACGTGTGAAGCTTATTCCATTCATGACTACGGCCTCTTCCTGTTGATAAAACAGTTGCATTCGACAACGTTTTGTTCCCACACGAATCGACTAAAGATGTGTGCGCACACCTAATTCAATTGATTTACCTCCACAAATCGATTCATTTCTCTCAAGGTTCGAGTCGCTTTACATTGTTTTACGCGTCAAGTGCTTTCCCGACATAAAAACAAATCGACTATTTTACACCGAAAATTCCACTGACATCGTGTGCATGTCACCCATGCCTCCATTACTACGTTATACTTTACACATATAAAATGTAGGACGATACTTAAATAAGAGATCAGAACATGAAGTCTAATTAATGGAAGAAGCAATGAAAATATTTCAACAGTTCATTTATCATTAATACGGTATATTAATAATGTTAATATATTAATACTATTAAAAAATTTATCAATCAATTAAACAGTTTTCGCTGCTTGGTTTTTTATTACTTATTTTTTTCCTTCATATTACCTTTTCAACTAATATTGCGAATGTTAAACCGTACCGATGACTTTCTGCCACAGTATCGGTAACGTGTTTTGAATGGAGCTCTCAAGCAACCGGCACACGAATGATTTTGGAGTTAATGAAGTTTGGGATTAAGTGTTTAAAAATTCAAGTATAAAAAAAAATGCTATAGTAATGTAAAGAAAAATGATCAGATATCCGGAATATTCAGTTATCCAACAACCCTCTGGTCCCAAAAGGGAGTTTACTGTACTTAATGAGGATAGTTTACTCGTACATAAAATTTCCGACAAAACACGTATCATTGAATTTTTTTGGTTTAAATTGGAATTAAAATAATTATACAATATACGGTAGTATAAAAATTAATTACGTTATTTCAAATCTAGATCGTTTAAAGTGAATCGTTTAAATAAAAAACTTGGGACTTAGGTTAATATGCAACTTTTTTACAATCAGAAGAATGTTCCATCTACCAGAACTGAGTAGGAAAGCCATTCAGGATGTTATAGTATACGTCGCATGCTCGACTACTCAAAATAGATTTCTTCTATGTACGGTACCTAATAAAACGCTATAGTTTGCTTTCTGCGAACTACGGGTTTATTTCGTCATTGTTTTATTATTCGCGCGTCGCATGAATGAGTGCGTGCGTCTAAATTCAACATCGGTTATCTCGATTCGTTCATTCATTTACCCTTGCACGCTTGCTACTGAGCTCGTGCATAACTACATAAATGGTCAACAAGAACCTAAAGGCTGAAATTTCGGAGTGGAGGCGGCAGTTTGCAACCTCATCACCAATCGCATCCGAGTCATAAACGGGTTCAAACAAAAGCCACAAGGGCTATGGGCAACAAAACAAAACATAAACAGGAAGTACCGAAAGCACGGAGAGGAAAAAATAAAAAATAAAAAGAGAAACCGTTTATTTTCGGCAGCTTCCGATAGAAGACAACTTTCCATCTATCTTTGTGGCCTACAAAGATGAAAAGGATGCAACATGAGCCTGGAGCGAAAGAGTTAAACGACAACTTCAAAGCCACCCACGCAGACAGAAAAACCGAAATGGGAATAAGAAACAGAATAGTATAATAAAAATAAAAAAAGTACTACTCATACCCACGAGACGTAAAAAAAAAAAATAAACGGGGTTCACCAAACTATGTATAAATAATTGATGGGTTTTTCTCTTTTTCCGTTTCTCCCCCGATGCGTTTTTACTAGTAGTATACGTGATGAGGGGAAAAGGAAGAGAAAGTCTAAAAAAAAAAAAATCGAATTTAGTTGAAAGGTAGGGAATGAGATATATATCGAATATTCAAACATTCATTACCCCCCCTCCTTCCCTCTTTACAAGGTCTACTACAAAACGTTTCGACCAATCACGGTCCACCTACTACTACTACTGATCCATTCGACCGTCAATGTCATCGAGACTAAGGTCCATTCGGAAAGCTTTGGTACATTTGTTTTTCACGGTTTTCTTCGCTAAACGATGAATTATGGACACGAGAGGGGCACTCAATCCCGTAGACTTATTTGAACCCTCTTCCTAAATTTAAAATGGAAATGAGAAAAATCTACCCCCCCCCTCTTTAAAATAAACCAAGTGTATACTGTACTGTCGAAACGTGGTATAATAAACAACAAAAAAATGATGTAAAACCTTACAAAAATAATATATACGTCAGGTTAGAATAAATATTTGAAATTCTGAATAATTGACACAAGGAATAGTAAAATTCGCTTTTAAAAATAAATTAATAAAAAAAATTATATAGTGATATATAAGTTAAAAAGCATAAAGGATATCATAAAAAAAGAGAGTTTTGCAAGGAGACATAAGTCACAATCAACACACACTAATTACGTGTCGGGATGGAACTAATTAATGCTTCGTATCCACAATCAACTATCTTCTTTGAAGTTTAATCTGGAAATCTTTCAAGTTTAATCATTACAACTGTTATACAAGATGGAAACCCTATTATGAAAACACTCAACAACAAGGCTTGACGACGTATATCAAACAGTAACTGCTCTAATGTTTCAAAATCAGATTAAAATAGAGAGAGCGCAATGACCCACGAATTTGTCGTTCTGTCATCAAATTCATGGACACATGTATACGACCCTTTCTCTTCAGACGAAACAGAGCTCAAACAAAATTTTGCATTCCGATTTATATTTGATTTCACATGTGAAAAAAAAAGCTAGATGCTTGAAATTCTAAACAATCAACGACAACTGTAATCTTCACAACTTCTATACGTACTGAATGAATAAAAATTTCAAAGATAACTTTCGTATTCAATCGTTTGAAATATGTTTATCGTCGTCGATTGGAAATTTGCACCACTAAATACATACTTTATTATTGATTTATTATTATTTATATGTTAAATCAACCACATGAAAGTGAAGCAATAGTGATTTCTTGAGAAAGCGACTAAGCTCAGAGTCATTAGGCTCATTCCAATGGTCATTAGGGACTGATTAATAGAGTGCCAAATAAAGGCATCGTCAAGTGTCCCATTTCGCCAAAGTGTTACAACTGACTTTTATATATATACGATTAGTTGCAAGTAAAAATAGCCTATTGCACTCTTTCAATTTTCGCATATAAGTGTACTGGAACAGAGTAAACTGTTTAGTCTGAAACAGATGAAAATCTGCAAGATGTTGTTTTGCCTATAAAGTAGTGACATCTTTTTGACTGACCCTTTATTCTGTATACACCATAATTATGTATTTATATATACAGTATTTATATTCCATATTTCGAATATGTGATTTAGGTATTCATATCCATTCTCCGTGGATCATCGCCTATTGTTGACGATTCATTAGGTAAAGACACCCCACTGATGGATGACCCGAATAAAATTGCTTGGCTGTTGTTCTCCTCCATCACGTAACGTGAAGAGTGTAGTATACATTCTAAATGCATTGAATGTTCCAAAAGAAGGCTCGTATACCCCCTTTTGTGGTGCCGAAATAGCAGTAGTAGTACGTACACGGAAAATTCGATACGTTTCCTAGTTTGTAGGCGTCTCGACCTTCACTGATGAAGAGTGAGGTTAAGTACTCTTGCAGGAGGTTGCTTGTAAAAATTCACCACCTCGTCTGCTTTGAACACACACACACACAGTACTACAGTGGAGTAGAGAGTGAGGAATAAGGGTTTCTCTTCGAATCCCTCCCTCGTAGCCACAATAGGTCAAACCCACGACGGGAGTTTGCCATCAATCCCAGACAGAGCCAAAATCGATGAGGACCCAAAAGAGTGAGAGAAAGAGAAAGAGTGGGAGAGAAAGTGAGACAGCAGACGCAGAATGAGGAGGGATCACCTACTCCCAAGATTTACAGAATCTCAGATCGTAGAAAACCAAAAGAGAGCGAAAAGGGGAATGGAAGGGAAGGGGGGGGGGGTTACAACGAGGATAAATCGATATCGACAACCTTTGCTATTGGAAGGATAAGCAAAAAAACCCTACAATGGAATTAAAAGATTGTGGGTTTCTTTTTTTTTCTTCTTCTTCTTCTTCGTTTTATAGTCTTTTTTTTTTGTCGAAATTTTTATAATATATTTTTTGGTTACATTATCGACCCTTAAAAAACGCTTATTAAATCTCACGTAGAAGATGGAAGATTTATTTTATATATCTGGGCGCTGAACCTTGTCCAATAACCTCGCATTTGAATATTCCATTGGCATAATAAGAATAGATAGAATTATAAAAAAAAAAGATACTGTGGTATCTACAAAAGATATCGGTAAAGTATCTCCAAGCAAAACAACATTGTTATTTAAAGAACTAAAGATCAGTAACCTTTCTTTTCAACATTTTATTTACTCGGGGTTCCGTAAGTTCAATGTTACGCAAGATCTATCCTAGCGCATCGCTTGAAAATCATTCATCTTCGGCGCGTGTAATACAGTCTACTGTAGGAGTCACAGGCTGGTGAAGTTAAAGTTGTAATGATATTTAACTGTAGAAGTATTGATTACAGTTGAATCCGGATATTGCGATCACTTTGGGACGAATACTTTTTGATAACATTAGACAACGGATAAAAATACACTAATCAGTGTACTGGGACTGGCTGATCATGATAACCATAACCGATTGATAACATTATCCGTAATCACAATAACCGGATTCCACTGTATAAAGAAATTAATCACTGCAGTGCCATTGTTGCTAGTAAGACAATGATGTTCTATAACGATATATGTTTTATCATATATATCAAAAAACTGTCTTCTTTGCACGCGTGCTGAAAGGTGTTGTGTATCATGCACATTTCAGTTAATTTTCAGCTAAATATGATAATGTCATGTATGACATTTGTGGCATGTAATGCCATATTGTAATGTCATATACAGTATTTTTTTTTGCAGTAATTTCTATTTCTCTTACTGCCACACAGAATAACTAGCAACATTTTTTGACAAGTACTAAATAAAATCTAAAAAAATTTTCAGATTCTAAAAATGACAATGAAAACATACTACTAATGATGCAAATCTTTGGGCAACTAAATGTTCGAATTTCCGACATTGTGAAATTATCATGTTACTAGAAATACCCCCCCCCCCGTGGTTGATATGGTAATCA
>JAQIWH010005796.1:0-13950 GCA_034695005.1 Cryptops parisi | reverse complement strand
GGTTTGTCCCTTCTTATACTCTGTACAGTTTTCGCTTTTGTTTTTTGACATGTTTAATGGGTGCCACATAACACACCTTTAGGCAGTTGTTGCACATCACCTTTTCCCAATTACCTTCCTAACTCCCCATCCTTTGACCCATCTGTATAAACGGCCTTGAAGCAGCGATGACGATATCTGCTCAAAGCATTCGATGTACTCTGCAGGGTAAGTGGTAGCCTTCCGCAATTGGCTTAACTCTATGATGAATAAAATTGATGGAAGCATCCATGGAGGACAAGATGGACTAGCAGAAAGTACGGAAGGCCAAGTATCAGGGTGAAAGGATTCTGCAGCACGTACACCCAAGGGCCAGGTGACCCCGATTCTCAGAGCATACAGCTACATGTTAGGTGGACGAAACACACACTCATATGCCGGATTGTCAGGGGGCATAAAGACATGCCACGTAACTATGTGATGCAGCTTTCAGGAGGTGGTGAAATGGAAGCTTGCCACTTTTCAAGCACATGCTAATAACAGGGCTTGTTCGGAATGCAATTCGAATTCTACCATGATGGATACAGTAGCTCCTCTACTAACGATCGAGCGAGTTACGTTCCAGACGGCCATTTGTATCATGAAATGTTCGTAGGTCGCTAATCAACCATAACAATCATAATTCTGTCTTTGTTTTTAAATATTTTCCAACTGTAGTATGATTCATCTTGTAAGAGCGTGCTACATTAACCATTTCCTCTCCAGCATTGAGTCTTTTAATAATCCCCACCTTTGTGATAATATATTTGAATAGTTACACTTTGGATAGGATAGTTTATAATAATAATAATAATAATAATAATAATATATAAGGTTTATATGATAATATATTTGAATAGTTACACTTTGGATAGGGTAGTCTGCACTTAGCTCTAGGACAAAGCCTTTGACTTTCGAAACAAGATAGAAACTTTCTATCTAGAAACAAGATAGAAACTTTCTATCTAGAAACAAGAGAGAAGCTTTCTATCTAATTCTAAACACATGGTCGAAAGCACATGGTCGAAAATCATAAACACATGTTCCCATGAATCCTTGCGCCTGATCACGTGACGCGTTGAGGTAAAATTGAGCACAAAATCAAACTTTTTTGATTTTAGCACCGCCTTTTTTTCCTCACTCATTGTGCGTGGAACGCCCTTTTTTTCTCATTCAAAATGTATGGTCATTCACAGATTGAGGTAAAATTGAGCAATTGAATGCTAGTTTGCTGCCTGCCTAAAATAGAAAACAAGGATTGACAAAATGCTTGTCTCAGCCTGAGATTGAACCAGGGACCTCTCGTATCCGCGACAAGATGCTCTAACATGTCGAGTTACCAGGACAGACGAATTGGGAACCTCTTAAACTTTTTCTTTAACCTTCATCCAGGCTCATATTGAGTGAGTGTTAGATGGTTCCAGCTAGCTAGCCTTCACTACTCCAGTTCGACAGACTAATTTTTTTTAGCATTAAATTTGGAACTAGGAAATTTCGAAGAGACAATGCAATTCCGCCCCAAGCTGGTGACCTCTGGTTACCAGCAGATATAATTTTGAATAGAAAACGTATATTGAAAAAATCCTTGTCCCAGCCAATTACATTGGAGTCCACTGTTCAGGTGTTCGAGAGACTATGAGTGTCTCGGTTTTCAATGTTGATCTTCATGGAGGCCGATTCACATTCGAGCGCAAATTTGTGCGTGCTAAAGGTCAGACTACGAGGATGCCAGTATTGTGAGATCATCTGCAAAAAAGCAGGTGGCTCACACTGACATCCCCAATCGTGACACTCTCCTGGCAATCCTGTCCATGTAAATAATGAATGGAAGAGGTGACAGAACGCACCCCTGGCGGAGTCCAGCGCCCACGGGGAATGGCTCTGATTTGCGCCTGCTTACCCGAACGTAACTCTTACTCTCTGTGTACAGAGATGAGATAGCACCAACAAGGTAGTCATCTACCTTGTACTACTTGATAACATCCCAAATCAGAACACGATCAACGCAGTGTTAAGCCCTATTCCAAGTCTACAAATGAAATGTAGGCTGGTTGGGCAAATTCCCAGGCCTTCTAAAGAACCTGTTGTAGGATGAAGAGCTGGTCAGTTGTTCCTCGACACCAGATTAAAGTTATCAATTCAAATTCATCAACAGACAGCATAACCCGCATGCACTAACTTGCACATAATAACCACATTCACACTGCCTGAGAAAGTGCTGTTCCATGCTAACCACAGCCTCTAGCACGGTTTGTGTAAATGCATCATGCAGATGCACGGTAGATACGATGATGCGAACGCTCTGTCAATTGGAGCTAGGAAGGTAGACAGTTCCACATACGGGTATTTTTATTGTTTTCTTGGTAGGAGTCAGAGGATTCCTCTCAGAGGGTGGCCATTGCATTGACATTAAGTTTAGGAATTATCGATAATGAAATTAAATGTCTTGTACAAGTATAAATAAATAAATACATAAACAAACTATATTATATAATATATATCGAGTGAAATGGGGATGCAGCAGTTCCACAGTGCCTATAACAAGCCGCTACTGCTCCACCATCATCTTAAAGCATGTAGGCTATGTATGGATTATAGTTTAATGGGCATAAAATGTACAAATATCATTTTCTTGGCATGTTAATGAAATGATGTTGCTACAAATGAAAGCAGATAGTATTGAAGAATCAAAATTAAAACCAAGTAAAAAAATATATATGCCTTTTTTCGGTAGACTCGTAATCTGTATCCATTGTCTGGAGTTCTGAGCCTTGTGATTCCGTTGATCGTTGTTGGTATATACTTAAATTACCTAAACAAATACACAGTGTTAAAAGGAACGAATTGCCACTCACAATTCAACCTTTCATAAATAATTTACCTTAGGATCAACACATCTAACAAGAAGGGTTTATTTTCATTTCAAAGACTGATTGCAACTAAGAACTAATTACAAGTATAGGGCCTATCCTACTTATGCAGTGGGTTGGGGACCAGACCACCATTGTAAAGCAAAAATTGACTTGAAATGAAGCAAGACCTTTATTTCACTTGCCAGCGCATACAAAAGAGTAAGATGTGTTTGAACTAGCATTTATTAAGTGCACAATAATGATACAAAAATTCTAATATAAGCCTGCACTAATTACCATGATAAACATAATAAAAACAATCAAGGAACTATCATTCTCTTTCTTAAATTTAATCCCTTGCCTGTTTTTGTTATAAAAATTCTAAATTAATAGATTGCCAGAAAGTTGGAAGTGCTGCTGCTGAAAAACTGCCTTAGAGAGACTGGAGCAAGCATCCAAAATAATGAAAACGTATCCTCCTAAACTTCAAAAGTCAACAAATTATATATACTTGTAGATCAGGCTCAAAACGTACCGGAACAAACTGGAACAGTGTTCTGGTTAGTGAAATTATGAAAACAATTGTTCCGGTTCGTGAAATTATTAAAAATATTGTTCCGGTTCATAGCAAAAATGGTTTTCCTTTAACTCATTTTTTTAGAGAAAACTCTCCACCCTCTCAATAAGGATGAAAGTTATATGCCCAACTAATTTTTAAAACACTAACCTTGAAAGGTTTCACACTTTCCACCAATTATTTCTTCCCTTTTGTGCCATGAAACACTTTATGAATTTTTTACCAACATAATTTTCTATTTATGAAATGTTTTTGTAGGATATGATCTCTACATAAATGCAAGATTCCCTTATAAAACAGGTATTATCAACGATAAAAATTTATTGACTTTTTAAACTTGAACATACATATGCAGTTAACAATGGCGCTTCAATAACTTCCTAGCAAATGATAACATTAACATTACATACAGTATTATCTAGCTAGTCCATAAAAATTTGCTAAAGCCAAAAACATTTAACCAGGTCCATATCACATACCAAGCACAGGGATTCCCCATATTCATGTAAGTTCAGTATACAGCAATCTTTTTTACGAGCAGCTCATTGATCCTTTTCAGTTATAACCAGAACCCATACATTCTACATCCTCTTTCGGTCTATTTCATCATGTTGTCACGATACTGTTGTTCAATTTACTGTACTGTTGTTGTTATAGAATTATTGTAACGATATCAATGACTTACCAGCATCTCCCCCTTCGTCATGAGGCCGATCTACAATCATGCTTTCTGGCGAACGAGGTGGCACTGCCAGGGGTAGGCTTCGAGCCACGGAGCTAACATTTGCTTCACTGGCTGCTGATGCAGCAGCTGGAATGGAATTACTGCTACTGCATTCTGCATTTGATGCTGATGGACTGGCACTTGCTGCCACCGATAAACTTGCCAACCGAGCTAGACGGCGCTGTCTGATCTGTAAAAACAGAACATGAGCTGTTTAGAACATTTTCATTGGGAGGATTTTGTGGATCCAAAGCAGCATTTGGAACAAAGAGATTAATGAATAACTATTGAAAATACGCACTTTTAGAAATATATTATTTTTCGTAAAAATAAAGCAACAACACTATCAAATCCACAATAACAAAATTATCATTAAAACCAGAACTGATCCAATTTTGTGTGTAATGACACGTACAACAATCTGTAGATATAAGAAACTGATCAACCCCTATCAAAATTTGATCAGTGATAATGAACCCTAACTACCAATCATCATTAAAGTTTTAATTAATGGCTAAAAAGCAGGGACCCCTATTGGCATCAAGAATTCATTAAACTTCATAGTCTCTGCAAAATGACTCAACAGCATGACTTCAATCGCAATATCTCCTCACTGAAAAGTACTGTACTGTTAATATAACTTCACATGCCTTCTGGTCTTATGTCAATATTCGGAAGAAAGACCACACTTCACCTATTGAGATCAAGACTGATCGCCTTGCTATTACTGATCCCCTGCCCAAGCTATCTGTGATACGCTTGTAGACCGCTTTCCTGATGCTACTACTGCTCCACCTGAAACCTTGTTTCCACTCCTCGTCTTTTTTCTTTTTGGGACATCAACCACTTATTCCAAGTCAAGTCAATTGTGATGATGTTCTCTCCTATTTTTGCACCAAACAAACTGGAAATGCTAATAACATTCCCTTCTTCATTTACAAAGTGTTGGCATCATCTCTATTTGCTCTATTCATCATATCTTCAACCAAGGTATACAGCAGTACCCAAGCAAATAGAAATGTGCTTGCATTGTCCCTGTCCGTAAAGGACCTAGATAACCAACAATAATTATATGGGGCCAATTGGGATTCTTCCAACAAGTGCCTCTATTACACCTCTATTACAGGTACCTACTTGCCCATGTTTGACTACCTTTCTTACCACAACTAGTTTCCTACCAAAGATCTGAAACTAATCAATTTTAGCCAATCATGTTTTCAAAGCCTCTGAAATTTGTGGTCAAGTGGACATTGTCTGCTTTGACTTGCAGAAGGCTTTAGGTTCTATCCCCCACAACCTTCTGCTTTATAAACTTGGTTACTTTGAAATCCGCAATGTTTTTCACACTTGAATCATACATCATTAAACGATTGTGTTTGCTTCAATTTCATGGTATTCATTCTCATTCTTGGGTACCGAAAACAAATGTACCTCAGGGTCGTGTTATCGAACCACTCATATTTAACTCCTTTCTTTTCGACCTTCCAGGATCTCACAAAAATTGAGGTTCTGCTTTATGCCAACAATGCCAAAATTTTCAGAAATGTTAACAACCTTGCAGATGCCTGTGCGCTGTAAGAGAACATTCATAACTCTTCAAAGTGGTGCAGAATCAATGGCATGAAAATTAACACAAGCAAGTGTGTGTTCCTAAGTATCAACAAAAACCTCACCATCGATCTATGAGTATTAGATTGACCGCCAAACCCTTCACTCCTTTTCCCACACAAGAAATCTAGATGAACATTATGTTGTCCTTCCATGAGTACACTGCAGTTGTTAAAACAAGGGCACTGTACTTGGAGCAATTATGAGAATGAATCATTCACTAACTCTTGAACTTCTGAGCTGCTCTACTCCCCCTTTATTAATGTTCAGCTTTGTGTTGTGGAATTGCAATATAGTCCTACAGCACCATTCATCATCTTTGGAACCAGTTCAAAAACGATTTCAAAGATTAATGCTATACAAGTTTCCAAACCACGACAATCCTGTAAGTCTACCTGCACTAGGAAGAAAGACGAATAGTCGCAGATCTAAAATTTCCATAAGTCATTGCATGGTCACATTGATTACTCTCATCTGCTCTTGCAACTTCACCTTCAAGTACCAAGCCTGAGAAATCATACTTCTACGTTCAAATTTCATTCACACTGCACAAGAAACTATGAGAAATACACTACATTGACTCCAAGAACCCTATAATGACCACCAGGGTATTGTGGAGAATTTTATCCAAACTCACAAGGCTAGGAACTATACATCATCACCATGTTATGTTGTCACTCTGTATACGTTTAGACCCGTAAGTTAAATGGCTTTGACTGTGCGGTATAAGTACTGAAATTCAAAATTTTACTTTAACGCAAACAGAATTACTCAGGATATATAAAGTATAAAATAAAAATAAAAAAAATTGCTAAAAATCTATACAAAAATACCGACTTCTTCAATCCCAAAATAAATTATGAAAGATAATTACATGAAAAACAAAAACAATGCAAACATGTGAACTCCATGTTTACGAACAAGATTCATTCCAAGGCGTTCATTGCGTGGATCTTGCTTGCATTTCTAAGATTTTGCAGTATGCATTGCATGTGCTAGCAGCCATTGTAAACCATTAAAATCATGTACCTAACATTATACTGTTCATAATACTTTTTATTATGTTTGTGTAACGGTTTGTTGAATAAGATACATAATAAAATATAATAAAAACAAAAAAATAATAATAAGATATTTGTATACATTGTTAAATTCTTTAAAGCGATTGTTCGTATAAATCAAGTAAATTCATTATTAATGAATGCACAGAATCCTACTATGCTACAAAAATATTTCTAAGCATTAACATCTGAACAACTCACAAAAATCAATTATGTATAGCCACCACAAACCATGACCTTATCCAACAACATAAAATTGCCCATGATGATGCTAGGATGTGAATCACAAAACATCACCCCTGTTTTTTAAGAGTTACAAAACGAAATTATTGATCTGTGAAAACCCATGTTTTGATGCAATGAAATAACGAAAAGAGATGGATTTTACTCAATTTTTTTCTTGTCATTGTTGACCGTGATCCTGAAAGTAACCAGAGACCCATTACTGATACTGTGGTGTGTCGTTATAGTGATGGTCCTGAAAAATAAAGCAACAGTTTCGTTGCCCATCCTCATTGTTTACGTGTTAATCTTACTGAACCTATAAACCTTCCCTGATGATCTAAAAAATCTGACTACTGGCAACTCTCAGTTTATGAACCATTCACTATAAAGAAACGTTTCATTCATATGCATATATATCCTTTTTTTTTATGTCACCTATCGTATACGATGAGCCATAACACATGCATACAATAATATAATAAAATATATTGGAAGCTATATACAGACCAATGTACAGTATACAATTTTATTGGCTGCTTAATGTATACATTATGCCATAAAAGCTCAGAAATGCAAGATTTGCATAATGAGCAAAATGTATAATGAACGCTTGGAACAAAACTCGTTTTTAAACAAAAATCTATATAACAAGAGCTTAGAGACTTTTTCTTTCAGTAACTTAGCACATGCACACATGTATTAATTTCTAATCTGCATGCATATACACCAAGGTATGCTAATTAAAAATAATTTGATTATTTTTTTATTCTGAAATATGGTACAACAGTGTAACTCGATCTCTTCTTGTCTGAAATCAATCATATTTACGTCCACATTACCATGAAACTTTACATTTAATTAACTGGTCTGATAAAAAAAAAATTTTTCACAAAGCAAGGGCATATGAGCATTTTACTAAACCTTCTCGATATAGAACTCAGGAGAACAAAACCCAATAATATATGTCTCAATAGTTGTTTGTGCATCTGCCAAGTGGATTGCAGAGCAGCTATCAAATAAAATGACTCACAGCAGTATCAGTGATAGGCAACATTTTTTCCATTTCTCCTGGTGTATATCGTATAATCATTACACATTCCTGAAATGACATCCTGTTAATTTCTAAATACAATCTAAGCAAATCTATCATGGCTTTCACAAAAGCTTAATTTATTTCTAGTTTTCATTAATGATATATAGGGAGGGTTTTTCAAAAGTCTCTATACATAGTAATATGCTTTTTATAATTTAAGAATGATTTTGACCAAAGAACATATACAGGGTGTCCTAAAAATCTCCATAAATAAGATGATTTAACACTTTTCTGAAAAAAAAATGTAACTGCCTACTTATAAAAGTACAAGGAAATGTGCCTACAAAATGTACCTATAATAGTTACAAGGAAACAGGCACATATACAAACCTCCATTTTGGAGGGGATCACATATGAAAATTATCGATGGTCCAGATAATTATTATTGAAAACTACTAGTATGTTTATACATATAACTAAATTGCAAAGAGTTTTAATTGGACTTTCACATAATGTTCGTATTTTTCCGCTAATAGCAGCAGTTCACGTGAAATCGCTTTTTAGAAATTTATGTCTGGTCATTTTTACCAAGTATTATTAGGATGGTCATGACCACCATTACCACCCTCTTGTATGCAAGAGGGTGGTAATGGTATTTTCTTGCATGCAAGGAAATAACTGGAAAATTTATTACTTATGCATGAAATTTTTTGGGAAGTCCTGTAGTAGTTCTCTGAACTATGTTAACATTACAAAAATAACACACATACAGAGGTTATTGTTTTAACAATATTGTTCCATGAAAAACTTGAATTTAAATTGTCATTAATCAACTACGATGTCTTAACTGGTAACATTGATACATAAACACTATAAGGGAGCATAAAAAAACTAATGTATCAAAGAAAGCTATTTAATCATATATGATAGATAACGTGAAATAGAATTAGACAAAAAAAAACAAGATATTTGTGTGAATTTTAATGTTCATTATAGGCGAGTGAAATGTTTGTAAGTCAAACATTTGAAAACAAGAGTTGCCTATATAGGCCTACTAGTGTAAATTCAACATTACTGAAAGCAAAATGATGCTATTGGAATCATTAATTGATGATCAAACCCCAGTATATAACAATAAAAGGTCAAAAAGAGGTCCTAAAAGAGATCTAATATCACAGAATCAACAGTGCACGTTGATTATGTGATATCATACCTTTAAAAACATGTAGTGGAAATTATTGAATCATTGAAATTCTTTTCTTCCTAAACAAGTAGCACTGTCTCAAAATTACAAATTAAGTTCTAAAATTTCAAGGTATCAAAAGTCAAGATTTTGATCCCATGCCAAGCTTTGCTCACTCCTCTTTGTTTAACTGTCATGTGCCATCGCTGTTCACAGACGACTAACCACATTAATCTAATTTGCAACACAACCTGGACGTTGTATTTCTACATCTACACCAACATCAAAAATAAAAAAGTTACAATTCATGGAAATAATTTATCTTGCATTGGACTAGAAAACGTAGTCATCTTACTTAAGGTTTTGTTATTTTTGAGAGGAAGTTTGTGCAATACAGCAAAGTTTAGCACAAGTACCCTGTTATCAAGTGATGCTGATGAAATAGCATCTTTCAACGAGCTTTCAACACAAGAACAATGTGACAATAACAAACAACAAAGGAAACCTAGCAAATCTAGCCTGACACAAATACATGTTAGGTGAACCATGGAACTCATAAGCAGAGCCTTCTAGTAAATGGATACAAAAGACTAAATAAAAAAAATAAAAAGAATTCAATGCAAAAAATGATTTCTATAATTCAATTTAATTTTAAAAAAGTGCCATGGATCAGGATACACAGGCTCAATGTTTACTGTGATACACTGAGAATATCAGGGAAATGATATCAAATGTTTGGCTCCAGCTGAGGTCACATCAGGCGTTTAACCTAGTTTTTTTTGTTTTTTTTACGAATGTCTTAGCTTCCACATATCTCTCTTCACTTTTAATTGCATAATCACTGTTCCTTAACAAACATAAATATTTAGAAAATGCAATTCGTGAAACTATTTTTTTTTTATTTAAAAAGAAAAAACATTGGTTGTATTGTCAATGCAATTGGTGTAAGTTACTCGCACGTTGACAAAAAATATAGAACGGTTGAACATGACACTTATATAATGTTCTTGTTTTTATATATTAAACCTTGGATTGCGCTTAGCTCTGTTCCACTTATAATATAATCAGTTTCTAAATTACGACGATTCTTCGACTGCATCCAATTTTAAGCTTATGTACAGAGCTTACAAACAAAAGTGTAAGTGTAATCTGTGCTATTTGTGCTTATTGATTTATGCATGGTCATTAATGATGAACAAAAGGAAAAGAATTAAACAATTTAATAAAAAAAAAATTCAGTATATTTATTATTCAATAAAATTGTGAATAAAAAATTGTTTGTCAACAATGGGAACTAAAAGAATTTTGAGCACACAAAAATTCACAGAAAACCATGATATACCACCTGTTCACCATACAAATATGTGAAATATTGCTGAAAATCCTTCACATTTGCAAGTTCATTTGTTATGTAGCCACAAACCGCTAAGTAACAAATTTGTCACTAGGTGGTATATTGGTAAACTTGTACTACAACTTGCAAATTTACAACACTTTCCAAAGTGCATACAAAATGTAAACGCATCACATTTGTAAGGTCATTGACAGTCGCTAAAAAACACAAATTTGTCACTAAACTTAGCATTGTAATATACCATAAACATACAAATGTAAACCTTTTATAATTGTAAGTTCATCGAGAATCACTAGAATACACAAATTTGTCACTAGGTGAAGTATTCTCATTAATAAAAATTTTAACACAACTCGCATCGTTTTGTGCCAAGAGTTCTAATATAACCATATGCAAACAAAGTTTAGACATGAAGAGAGCAACATTATTATGGTTCATTGTGACAATATAATAAATATATTATTTAGTACATGTAATTTGTTTGGTATATTGTTTTTTCTTCTTGTAAATGTTTTGTTATGTCCAACAATTTATTTACATTGATTCATATTCCATATCCACGAATTGCACATTCGGGAATGAGTTATCACTCACTACCGTACCTGTTAACATTCATTATGTACACCACTATCGAAGTTTCTACAAACAAAATGTGAAAAAAATATAAATATTATCGCATTATATAAAGTAGCTTAAATTACACAAAGTTATATCTAATTTTAACTTAATATTAATTTTTTTTTCACAGCTTGTTTCAACTGATAAACCAAGTTGAGTTCAAAAACATGCACAGTACTATTTATTTTTATTTATGAAATTTAATTTATTCATATATATATTTAAAATATTTGATCTGCAGCAATCAATTTTGAATATATGTGTATGAAAAAAGGTTTGATGATATTCCCAGGATGACTAGGTGTTTTTCCAATGACAACCACATCCATTTCGCAATTTTTTTTTCTTCTCCTCTACTCATGCTAATCAATCACTAACACACAACAAACTATGATGTACGCCAATATATTATTCTGTGTATCAATCCGATTCTGGTACGCTCAACAAAATTTGAAAGAAAAAAAAATAAACAACACATTGAGGACGCTATAAACAGAATAGTAAAATCAGATGGTTCTCTTGAATCATTTCCCGATCAAAGTAGTGTTGCTACTTTTGTCTCGCCTTGGGATTCTAAACACAGTAACAACAACCCCCACCGTAGATATTCTCGACGACGATTTTTCGAATATATTTACCTCTTCCTGGCTTAATTCGCTCATGATGAAGACACCGAAGGACGAGGGAAACCAACACGACGGCTTGTGGTTCTTCTGCAAACGTGAAACGAATCGAGGTTCCAAAAGCCTGAGATCGCACCCCAATCAACAGCTGACTTACGCCATCATGGTTCTGTTTTCATCCTTGATGACTACTTTTCTAATCTCTTCTTCTTCTAGGCTCTTGTCGTGTAGAAGTTCCAACGTGTTTCTTTATTCCTCCACCATGCAGTTGGTGTAGATATATGACGTCATTAAACGTCATGGCAGATGTTGGCCTCGCAATTTTTTTCATTTCACTGGAAGAGAAACGGCATTTGTGGATTTGCACGCTTGTGGCGCTGATAGTAGTTTTGAAAATTACTAGTGCCACAAGCGTGTTTACCATAAAAACCCACAAGTACCGTATGATTTTTGATTCTGCGAATTAATTTGCGCCGAAGCAGAATATTGAACTGAACATAATTATAAATTTTATGTTATTTCATATCATCCATGTTTGCATTTAGAAAGACAAATAAATATTTTATTTAAACGATTACGAAAGTAACCAGCCAAACGAATTCCGTGTAAACAGAATAACACGGAACATGAAAATTGAAACTGACTGGCATCGGTTTCGCAATCATCTTTACACAAGCCTTTTAAACCTCACGTGATCATAATGAGCCAATAGTATTAATGTATTTGACTCTTATTTCTTCGAATCCGAGTTGTCGCTTTACCGAAAAAAAAAAGGTGACACAGACACACCGACACACGTTACTTAACTACTACACATTCAGTTCAGTTACGAGACGTCCGTCGTTTGCCTTGTTAACCGCAGAAATACTTGATACCGTTATATTTTTCATATTTCGTCGAATATAAACATGTCAGTAGATTCCGATTGGGCCCGGCTAGTGGACGAACAGGAAACGAAACTGCTTAGTCGTCAGGTAACGTATTGATACGTAATTTTATAATTCATCTACACTAATTTCAGTTAAGCCTAACCCATTCGAAATTGCAAGCATGCCCTAAGGTTCAGTGTTTGTTTTTTCTGGAGATCGTAACAACTTACAAAGTTTACTTATAGGGCTTTAATTACACGCCGAAGATGTGGAAGGTTGTTGGTTTTAATATTAGAGAATAACTAAGTGATGTGTGTGTGTGTCTGGTTGATGCTTTTCAGAACGGAACTTGTATTGAATTGCTTCTTTCCATAGGAATTTTAAGTGTCCCAAAGTGTTACTAAAATGACCATGTGATTTATGTAGCAATGTTATGTCGATGTACTGTACAAATATTGAATGTTATTTTGCTGTTCAATGGCTTATTACAAGGTAGATTTATTATAAAGTTTTCGTATTGCATATTTCTCACATTTTATAGGATCAATTTAGCTATAAAACAGTGTTTTTTTATGATAGGTGGAATGGTATCGGGAACCCCCTCTCCCACAAACAAAATGCCCTGGCCAAGGGATTAATTATTTATTTAAGAATATTGACCCCCAAAAGGGGAAAGTCTGACCTGATATGCATAGTTATTAATTTCTATAATTCCTCTATTATGTGATTGTTTAACTACTGTAATCTAACCTAGCCTCCTGCACACACCTTCAGGTAGTGTGATCACCCTTCACTTCACCCTAAACCCTAAGTTGAAACAATTTCCATAGTTATTATATTAATATGAAATATTCATTTCTTTGCATTTTAATTAATATCAGAAAATTTAGACTCTACAGATGGCATGGATTCACTCACATCGCATGTGAGATTTTAGGGATTGCATAAAATCCCGTGATGGTCAGAGGGCGAACCTCTGGTGGCAGTGGCCTTAGTTTGCATCCCACTCATGCCATGTGGATTCAGGTCAGGGTCTGACACCACGGGGACAGGTTTAATCGGGGTTCTCTCGTTTCTTCCTTCATCATAAAACCCTGTTCCATGTTTATCATCCCCATCTCATCACCGTTTCTGTATTTCTAATTTCAATAAAGTCTGAGGGCCAAATGACATAGCTGTAAAAGCCAGTCGGTGCCCTCGTTAAA
>JAQIWH010005795.1:0-13952 GCA_034695005.1 Cryptops parisi | reverse complement strand
GAAAATCGTTACACCTTTTCCTGCCATTTCAATTTAGATTTCTCCCCCTCCGCTAACCTATCATTTAAATACAACTAACGAATTAATGAACAACTTAGAAATTCAAACTTAAAAAAAGAAAAAAATTTACACACCAAAATAACAACCCAGTAGGTTAAACCTTCCATTACACTTGATCACGTGACCAGGTTTACTTAATCGTTTTTTTAAATTGAAACAAATTGCTTTTTAACACAGAAATCATAATACAAGATGTTGCAGTTCTATATAAGACGCTATTTCATATTTTGCATGGTATACAATGCCTGGATTATATACATTGCTTGTTAACATATAGACCTACAGTATTCACTAAACGTGGTTATTGGCTTATACACCATATTATGTACAGTGTGTCTGAAAATGATCTTGACAAATTTAATACTAAATGGAATACGGAATGTAAAAATAATTTTCGGACACCCTGTAGAATATTACATTATACGACACTATTGGTAACAAGTACATTAAAAAAAATGCTTTTTTATAGCCTACTGTAATATAGGGTGGTTATACTGTACTATTTACATACAATATTGCAAAAAAATTCAGTCTTGATTTTTGCATATTTCGAATTATGCGAAATAAAACTTATGCAATCTGATTAATTTAAATATTCAATTTATGATTATTATTGATTTCTGCAATTTCAGATTTAGTTATATATGCGATTGTTTTACTTTAGACTTAACGCGGTTTTTGATTTACGCGAAGAACTCGTCTTATGCGTTATTTTTTGGTACATTGAACTATTATACAGTATACTTTTATAAACGACTGTAGATGGCAGTATACGTTCAATTCCGTGCTCACTCACAAACTCACAAGTAAAGCTCATATAAAGAGTACTGTGTAATAAAAACACTAAACACTTTTTGATCACTTCGATTATTACTCATTTTTTAAAACGACAATATAATCGTCAGTATTCAATATACATTTATATACATATTAAATTAATGAATTTCATACACAAAAACTTGAAACATGGGCATCCGAGTAGCAAAGATCAGCAGCATGTTTGAAATCAATCAGAGATAGGAACCCCCTAAATTAGGGGTCTCTTCCTTTAATTAAATTTCGTTCTTCCTTCTCTTGACACTGATGTGTCATTATTTGTTCCTCACTTTTTTTTCGCTCCTGCCAACTTTTTTCTCCCCATCAAGCCACGCACTTTAATCATAAAACATTCACGAAAAACGCGAAACCTCGCACACAGCAACAACAACAACAATAATAATACCAACAACAACCTCGCAATATGTTTTTAATATATTCTATACATATATGTGTGTATATATAAATATAAAACCCAAATATAAAACTTTGCGTCTGCTTCAGTTAAGCTTTTTTGTGTGTCTTCAACAACGATATAAAACATGTTCAAACAATTTTTCATGCAATTAATACGTAATGTTGCTTTATATACAGGAAGAAGAAGAAGAAAAAGAGACCCGGATCGAATTGGACGTTACGTTTGTCTTGTACGATACATAAATGAAAACAATTTTTTTTCCCATTGTACCAAATTTTCCAAGTTAAATATTTTAAAATTTGCTATTGAATAAAATGTCACGCACACACACACACAAAAAAACACAGAGTAGGGGAGTAATGTAACCTGAGCCTTTTACGCTTACCATCGTTAATATTTCACGATATTCTTGTTTCTATATAGCGAAACGAAAAACGTCGGAAAATATAAATAATAACGTAAGACGCATTTATCAAATTTAGCCTTCAACCAGAAATAACAAGTGAACTACGTAAACGTTAACCAAATCACGTGAAGAAAAAAAAACATCCAATATTTTAGATATAGAAGATATTCATAATGAAGGAGTGATGTCACTTGTTATTTCCTTGACAAATAAGAAGGATCCTCGATTTTGTTTTTTTGACGATTTTACCCGTTTTACGCTGTTTTTTATAACTCGAATTACATGTATGTTATGTAAAATTGTGTTAAATAAAATTATGATCATCGATCTGTGTATCTGTAAAACCAATACATATGTACGAAATCGTATCTTAACAAAACATCTGCTAAATACGCAGTGTGTCCCAAAATTAACCTTCACAACGTTATTATTAATTAAATGAAAATGTTAAAGATTTCTGGGTGTTACTAATACCCTATGTATAGAAGGTATATCAGCATTTACAATTTCTATCTAGTTTAATTGTAAAGTTGATTTTGGGACATCCTATATATTTGATTTTTATACTCTTTATATTAACTTCACTTGTGAATGATCGAGTATGTGAGTGAGCAAGCTGAGAATTGTACGTATACTGCCATCTGTAGTCGTTTATGACAATTAACTGTATAGTCCAATGTACAAAAAAACGCATAAAATGAGAATCGCATAAGACTTTCGTATAGTAAAAAAAAAACCAATGTAAAATCAAATTGCGTATATAAATCGAAACTTGGAGAAATCAAAAAGGGAATTACTCAGAACTCGCATAAATCAAATATCGAATCACTCAACAATCGCATAAATCGAAATTCGCATGAATAAAAATTCGCATAACTCGAAAAGTGCAGAAATCAAAATTTGAAAAAACATACAATAAATTGAAATAACGAATTACTGAAAAATTGCATAAATTTTAATTCGCATAAATCGAAACATGTCAGAAATCAAAAATGAAATCTTCGCATTATGTATGTACGTGCAGTATATCTATATATGAAGAGTACGCGCAAAACGCATTTTTAATGTACTTGTTCTGAATCATTTCCAATATGGCGAAACTTAATTTAAATCTTGAAATAAATATATTACGCATAAAAAATTAATACAAATGAATATTAATACAAAATAATTCAAATAAAATGTAACAAAATATATATTAAAAAAAAATATTTACAAACCCCGTTTAACGCGGAAATTCTTTTTACACGAAACTCGCGAAATGCATCCTTTTCATTAAACGAGGAATTTTAATAAAACAAATATATTACATAAGACTAAATTATCTAAATGTCAAGTATCTACAATTCGATTCAATTAAAAAAAAATCGATACACTATCGAGACGTTCAGTTTGTTTTTATTTAACACTTAACCTCACCAATCGATCAACAAATTGCACATCATCGCAACGACACAAACGTTAAGCTAACAACATAACGTCGAATGGCAATTACAAGCGATAAAAAAACCCGGAAAAAAAAATCTGCGCCAAAAATCGCATCAAATAAAACGCGTACAAAACCCCCATCATATCATCATACTTGTCACAATATTAATATTTGCGATTGTTCGAGCTATAAATAAATGTTATCTTTCATTTCCTTCAACAGCAAAACTAACAAGGAGACAATTACCAAGCAAGGCACGTCAACATCCTTTTCCTCCTTCTCCTCCTCCTCCTTCTTCCCTAATTTTTTCCCTATATCTACCCAAAAACCTAAACCGCTGAACCTAAAGGATGGGTTTTGGTAAAGAAAAGTGTGTGTAGATATATATATATATAAATATATAAAAGCAAAAAGGGGGAGAAAAAAATGGGAAGAAATAGGGTCCAATAAAACGGACTGTGACGGCGAGGGCATTAATCTGAACAGCTCTGAACGGTTGGAGAGAGCAATTGGAGCGTGAAAGTGGCCAATCGATTAGTGGACGAAGAGCAAGAAACGAGAGAGAGAGAGAGACAGACAGAACTCCAAAGGAAGAAATATATATATATAAAAAATAAGGAAAAGACGAAGAAGAAAAAGAAGAAGAATTGGTAAAGAAAAGAGCAGACGAAAAGACCATTCCATCCGACAGATTAGAAAGAAATGCACCTATAACGTTGAACCGAAAGACGACGACGACACATTGAGTCGCTTAATGAACACGACACATCTCATACTATGTGTAATAAATATAGGAAAAAAGAGTTAAAACTATAGAAAACAAACATCGAATCATTGATTTTATGCGAGTTCCGAATGTGCGATTTCGTTATGTGATGAAAATGTTTTTTTCTCAAAGCTCGTTACACGTAAATGACAAAACTTCGTTGTTGTGTATGCGACTCTGTGAGAAGATGACAACATTTCTCCACCTGCTGTTTTCCTTTCACAATGTTTACGCCACCTCTTGAAATTTTCTCGAAAAAATGTCGAAAAAACTCCTCGCGATGTTAAACTTTCCTGCATAACGACTACTATATTTGCAGTGAAGCCAATTGTGTATTATCGTCTCAGTACAGTGAAATCCGGTTTTATTATAATCACGGACAATGTTATCTACCAATCGGCTATTATTATCATAATCAGTTTGTCCCAACACACTAATGTTTATATTTATTGTTCAATGTTATCAGTCGGTTATTATTATCAAAAAGCACCAAGTCTCAAAGTGATCATAATAACCGGATTCCGCTGCATAGAAAGCATAAACTAATGTGCATGACAGAATACTGTATGTAGAAATGATCCAATGTTGAAATATTCACGTATACAGTGCAAGAGATCTTCGATTTATGCAAGAATTAAATTCTGCGATAAATCGAAAATGTAAAAAATTTTCAACAGTTTATCTTCAAACTGTAAGAAATTGCAGTTTGCATTCCAAAAAATTATTATTTGCACATCTGTACTGTATATGCACCATTATAATTACCTGTACTTGATCCTAGCAATCCTAGCAATCAACCAATACAATCGACATCGATTCCTCAAATTTTGATAAATTCAATTCTCACGCGGGACTAATGTGTGCACCAAATTTCAAGTCCCTACGACACAATGGTTAAAAATGACATCTACGATTTGAAACATTGAAACTTTTTGAAAACCGTTTTGAAAACACCAGGTCAAGTTAAAATAAAAGCTTGTAATAATAAAAAATGTCAATAAAACAAAACATACAGTTTAGCAAAGATAACACTGAATTTTTTGGGAAAAAACTAGTAAAAATAAAAAGCAAAAACAACAACAAACTAGAAACAAGTGAAGACTTGCACGGAATAGCGTTGTATGATACAAAAATGCATTATTGAGATTATTACGGAAAACCGCGTACATGGGCCTAGCTAGTGCCGCCAAAAGACAAACCCAATACCTACCTAAAACATACATACATCACTTCGAAATTGGTCACCTAATATACGACAATCAATGTATTGCTGATCGCTTCTTTCGCCATTTACTCAAAACTATGAATTGTTACATGCAACGTTATTCTGGGGGGCAAGCCTTCAATTGTACAAAACATCCTGGTTGGAGTGATTTTTTTTTCCACAAACGAAAACAGCCTCGAACCCCTTGGAAGCGAGGCTAGGAATAGAGAATTAATTGCATCGCCATACATCACCTGACAAGCGGCCCATTGAAACGTGTATTCCAAGTCCTCGTGCCAGAGTCAATTTACCAAAAACGGATCCTTTGCCAACGTAATTAACCTCTCTTAATGGGAGACCGATGCTGATTTCTAGTTTAGCCACCACCACCACTACTACTAATACTACTACTACTACTACTACTACAACCAACTCTCTATAGAAGCGAAAACGCACGTGACCTAGGTGCGTGGGAGGAGAAGGAGAGGCCGCGTGAAATTGATCGATTGCATTCCATTCATTAACCCCCACTCGTTTACCCTAAACGATTCGACCCGATATACAGGGTGTCTCGTAGTACAGTCGTGTCAATCAATACGTTTTTACACACAAAACAGCTTTTGTAAAAAAAAATTTTTTTTCAACTAAAAAAAACAACACCCTGTACAATTTTAACTCGTTTACTAACACCATCAATTCCCAACAACATCAATACCATCATATCCGAAAAAGTCAATTATAAACAGTTAGTTCAGCCGAATATCAATATCTGATGAAGCTTAAACCATCGGAATCATTACTACTACTACGTCAACTAGCAATCTAAACCATTGCTTAATGATACGTTTATTGGAAATCAGCGTGGATGATATCATGTAATAATTATGGGAGGTAGTCAATAAGTTGTAATTAGCGGATCACTGCTTAATTAGAGTTAGCGACTGTGTTCAAAGGCGTGATACATCACGTGGCCCATCCCGGATTGAAAAATGGAGGCAATTAAAATTCGCTTTGACGAATTAGCCTTTGAAATACATAGACACATCATACATAGGCACGTGAAAATTTTAACGAAAAAACGCTAAATTACGTAGAACAATTAATCGGAAGTACTGTTGGTGAAAAAGTTTGTATTTTGAAATATAACTAGTACGTTAAAAATGTTTAATACGGTACACTGTACTGTCATATACAGATACATACACGGTATCGCCTACATGATTATGCAAAGAATTTGTTTTTGATTTCTGCATGTTTCGATTTATGCGAATTAAAAATTTATGCAATCGTCGAGTAATACGAGTTTCAATTGATGCGTGTTTAGAGTTAATTCCATTTTTGATTCCTGCCCGTTTCGATTGATGCAAATTTTGATTTACGCGAATTTGAATTTAAGTAATCGTTGATCGTCATTCGATATTCAATTAATGCGGTTTTTTTTTTTTTTTAGTAATTTCATTTTTGATTTCTGCAATTTTACATTTGTTTATATATGAGATGTTTTATTTTACATTGACCTTACGCAGTTTTTTATTTATGCGAAGAACTTAATGCGGTTCTCGTTTTATGCGGGTTTTTTTTTGTTGGTACATTGAACTATACAGTATATTCTCACAAACAACTGTAGATGGCACAATACATTCAATTCCCAGCTCACAAGTGAAACTAATGTACTGTACTGTATTGTATTGTATTGTAATGTGATGTAATGTACTTAAAAAAAGTACAAAAATGACATTTTGTTTTCAAGAATAAAAATATATCGCAAATTAGATCCGCGCTTTGTTGTTAACAAAAGTGCCGATCTTTTTCTTTTGACTTTCGTGCTGAAAACATGTAAATATTTTATACTACAGTTGAACTTCCGTGTGAAACTTGATCAAAGTTTGATGACCACCTAATTACTTTCCGTTGTACAACAAAGTCAAAGTGTATAATAAATTTTGGAATAGGACGTATATCTATTTATATAAGTTGCGAAAACAATTTTTTTTTATTTCAACGAACACTTTTAACATGCATGTTTCAATACCCAATTTATTTATTGAATTTTAAATATACTGTAGTTAAACTCTGTTTAAACTTTCGCAGTTCAAATATTTTGAGCAATTTCACAAAATTTCATACGTTAAAGTTGCTAATTCATGAAACCAAAAGATTCACACTTTTAACGTCAATTCCTTTCAACTCCATGCATCATTTAGCCATATTTCATACAGTACCGAGTATTTAACACGTCAACTAGAAAATTTTCACACTTCAACTGAATATTTTACAAAATAACATATTGCACACTTAATGGTACCCATATTTAATCACTACATACCAAGTACTGCAATACTTATGTAGGTCTATTAATTGAACCACATTTTGCTTATTACGGACATTTCACACTTCAACTAGATATTTCACAAAATAACATTCCACAGTTAATATTAGCATATGTAATTACTATATATCCAGTACCTTGTAATTGTCATTGCAATAGCCTTTACAATATCACCATGGAACCGTACTTTTGACTCACCCTGTATACGCATGTTTGTATATTAATTTGCCATATTTCGCGTATTACCGAAATTTTACACTTAAGATATTTCATAAAATGACGTATTTAACACCTTCATTAACCAGATAATCTACTTAGGTTACTATATTACGTTATGTTACTTACTATCTTACGCATATTACGTTATGTTACTATATCACGTATATTACGTTATGTTAAGTTACTATAAATTCGCGAAATTCCACATTTTAACAAAGTTTCACACTTTCACTAGTTTGTTTTTTTTTTATCTAAAATATCAAACTTTTACACCAAATATTTTTTACACCATTTTTCATACACTGCAAATGAAACACAAAAAAAAATTTATTACACCATTTTTTTTTAAAAATTGTTAATTTTTTTTTCAGTTTATTATGGAAAAAAAATCAGAAAAGCTCTCGTCCATGATGAATAGGAAGCCCATCTACTCTCATTTCATTCAACTGATAGTATAATAACAATGAATAACTACTAACACTTCTTTAAGCGGGGGGTGGGGGAGTTCTTTCTTCATAAATCAGTCCATCGATAATAGCCATTCTAATAAATGCACCGACTAACACGCAACTGTTGTTATATACGTATATATATAGTATATATATAAAAAATCAGACACAACATGGATGATGTATGAGCCCAACACAACTCAAAAACTTGTAAGAAGAAAAAAGCTATTTAGACCCAAGTCTATATGAACTTAAAAGAACACCAAAAGTTGGTTTGGTTGGTTTTCTACCATTCCATAAATCAAATTCTCTTCTAATGTGACTATTAATTAAAAATCTCCTTTGAAATTTAAGAGCGCCTTTGAACCTCCATCAATAAATAGAGCCGACAACCAACACTGTAATTTGCTTCTCCGCCGCCATTTTTTCCGCTCCCAACCCCCTTCTTACAATAATACATATATATTTTTTTCTACCTTAAAACCCCCTTTAAAAAAAAAAAGACATGTAATGTATTTTTTTCCACCAAAGTTAAAAATTTGTTGTGTTTTTTTCTAAACTTACCTGAGGTGTTAAATTATAGTACATTGCCAAAAAAAATTATAATAATGATAAAAAAAAATACTAGACCCATGTTTGTAAGCTTCCGATATCCTTAAAAATGGAAGCAAGAAAATGGGCCTAAAAATGTCTCGTATCTAGCATCTAAATAGCCTATGAACGGCAAATTGAAACTTGCCAACCATGAACCATTTTCAGCCTGGCTGCAAAATAAGTGGGTTGGGTCATAAAAGTCCCATTTAAACCCCTTAAACTATGAATGCACGCTTCGACAAACCTAATACACGGGACCTATTAAATAGCCACTAGGCTCACTTTATACAAAAGCGTCTTTAAAGCTGATACAAAAAAAAATAACACCCACTCTCTAAGCATTAGGAAACATAAATAAAACACTAAACATATCACCCAAAAAAACACTACTACAACATGACCATTTATACGAGAAAAGTTCAAATTTTAACCGGATTTTAAAGTCGTCACAACTCGTTCCTGCGTCTAAAAACGAAAAAAATCCGGTTTAAATTTGAACTTCCCTGATATAATATTATGGACGTTCAAAATTTAACCGGATTTTAAGGTATGCGTGTTTCAGCGCTCAAAGAAATTCGGTTTAAATTTGAACTCTTGTTATAATACGAAGCAATTTCAAGTTTCAACCAGATTTTTAAAGTGTATCCATAATAATTTGTTGAGTCTAAAAAAAAATCCGGTTTAAGTTTGAATTGTCCTTTATTAAGCAAAAGTTCTTATTTGAATCGACTTTCAATCGATAATCTAAAGATTTACGTTTAAACTCTTGAACAAACAATGAACTTTTTGAGACACTAAAGCCTGGTCTACATGTAACGTTTTGTCGTCAGTCTGGCATAAAGAGATCGGTTTGACAAATAAAACCAACACAAAAATCGCGTTCACACTACTCATTCAGTTCATGCAATTCGTCAAACTTTTCATCCACACTTTCAGTTTTGTCTGTGTAATCTGGCGTGATCATGACGATAAAAAGTTACTTGTAGACCAGGCTTTAAACTTGAATTCTTCCAAATTTTAACACAACCCCCCAGAAAAAAAATTAAGCGAACCAATAAATAAATTACCAGTAGCAGAATTGAACTTTCCAACCTACCATTCAATAATAATAATAATAAATAATTATAGTAACATTATTATTATTAAGGAGGTAATATGTAACTCTCCACTTTAATCCCATCGGCCAAAGCAGCTCGTTATTTTACACCCCATCATCCCATGGCCAACTTCCTCATCAACTCGTCAACCTCATCATTAAACATTTCGCTGATCACCCATTAAGATCCTCGCTCACCTCCATCCAACCTTCTCTACAACAACAACAACAACAAAATCAACTGCCACCAACAACCAACCTTTTCGAAATCAATACGACCACCAATCAAAACCACGCAATCCTCCAAACTAATTTCATCGCTCGTTTTCCTCAGTCGTAAAGGTAACAACATCGATAACAACAACAAACACCCTCGACACAAAACAACCTTCCATAAGTAGAGGAGCGCTTCCTTCAATTTCGCGAGGCAACAAATTCAGGCGTTTCTTTGGTCCGTTGCAACGAGGTTCGGTTTAACAAACGTTTCGCAGCAATTAATGGCTACCCATCCATCACCACAAAAAGGCCGAACAAGATAAAGAAGAACCGAACCACTGGACATGCTTACTTTTCACGACCAATTGCTTCTTTTTTTTCACTCTCTCTCTCTCTCTCTACTTTTTTTTTCTTACCCCCTCCCCCCTTTTTCTCCTATCCTTCTACACAATTTTTTTTGGTATCTGAAAGACAAACCCTAAGTGCCCCAGAACGTGATTATTTATGCTGCACGCTTCTTCTCATTACCAACCCATTTCTCTCTCGAAAGGTAATGGCGGTGTTTCACAGCTTTTCTACCTACAACACATCCATTCTCGTGCAACAATATAAACACTGTTGGGATAATAAGCCTCTTTCTATCCGTCGAGACAGTCACGTGATTTACTGCCGTACGCGTTGGTTTTTCGATTCCGTTCCTTCTCTAAGCCAAAGCTTTTCGTATCACCACTACATACTACTGTTTTGTAAATATCACGTTAACTAAATGTTACAAAAACATAAAGTTTCTGTAATTCAAGTGTATTTATAATTGAAGTTCGTATAATTTGTTTAGTGCAATATTGTTTGTGAAACTGCACATAAAAATGTTGACAGATAACGTATACAGTAAGAGTTCGCAAATTGTGTGAAAATGATTCGATCTCGCATATGTTGTAATGTAGCCTTATTGCAAGTTTATCATTATTATTTAACTGCCGAATCGTGTTTCATTTGAGCAAAGACTTATGCAGCAAAAACCAAAAAATAATTGGACATGAAGTTTGTAAAAATTGACGAAGACTGACAAAAACTAAGCAGAAATTGAATCTAAACTGAGTTAAAGCTTTGAGTAAAAAACGCAGAACTGAGCAGAAACTGCGCAGAATCTGAACAGAAACTGAAACTTAACAGACGTGAAGTTTGTAGAAATCGACGGAGACTGACAAAAACTAAGCAGAAACTGAGTAAAAGCTTTGAGTAAAAAACGCAAAACTGCGCGGAAACTGAACAGAAACTCAGCAGAAACTGAAAGTTAACTGACACTTAACAATATGGTCGCGTTCACATCAAATGCAGTCGATAACTCTTGTAACTCACATAGACCTTATACACGTTATCGACTATCTTTGGACGGTTTTTGTCTTGAAAACGATGTGAACGCGGCTTAACTACGGAAGGAAAACAAAACATAAACTAAGAGCTGACTAACAACTAAACTGAAAACAAAACCAAAGTAACCAGAAAGCAGAGACTCACTTTTCAATTTTTTTTATTGAAACTGAAAACTGATTATCAACTGAGTAAAAACACTAAAACCCGAAAAACAAATTCAAAGAATGAAAACATTCATTCATTCAATCGTTTTAAATGTAAACGTGTACCATTGATCAAATACGCTCCAACATTACAACACCTAGGGGTCAAAAAACTTTATATATAAACCCACACTGACCTACCTCTTTATACCTCTCTAACTTACACAATAGGAAAACACACCCCTTCATTTAATCTACACTTTCTTCAATACACAATAAAATCTGGTTGTTGAGTACAAGTTTTTTCAAGTCTACTACTTTTACGTCTTCGTGAACGTTCTCTAGGACAACGACGATGATGATGATGTTGTCCCATCAAAAGTAATGATGTTGAAGGAGAAGAAGAAAACAACTTTCATGTTAGAGAGGGTTATAAGACTTTCTGGCCACTTTTTTTAAGGGGGGGGGAGACAAAAAAAAGTTTAAAAAAAAAAGAATCACAACGCGCCATTTTACAATCGAACAAGTCCGGTGTCGAAGGACTTTATGACCCCAGCACGAGCTTTACAACGAGCAACGATAAAACACAACCAACGCAGGGTTGCAGAAAATTGAAAAGGAGAATGTCCTCACCTTAGAACAGATACCCAAAGTCAAACACTATCTCTCTCTATATATACCATAACCTCGCTACCTCGATATAAAAGAAGGAAATAAGAAGAAAAACCCATCTGTTGGAATGCACGTTCTGGGACGACGACGAAAACTTTTTTTATCAAGATGGATGACAATGTTCGAGCAGTTAGACCAACTACTGTCATAGAGTCGTTTGGACCCCCAAAAAACAACATTGCAAAAGAGATATAAAAAAATGAAAATGAAAAATTCTTATATATAAAATAAAAAAGATGGCAGCAGTGGTAGTAGTGAAGAAAGACAAGAAGAAGAAGAAGAAAAAACCAAGTGGTTTGGTTGGATGGTTGGCGTGTTGCGACCAACTTTACGAGCTCACCACTCATAAATTCCATCAAAGAAAATAAAAAATATATAATATATATACATATATATAAAATTTCTAGCGAAGGAAACGATCAGTGCGTCCCAAACTCGTTTAGAACAAAATACTCTCTTTTTTCTCTCTCTCTAAATGGTTATAGGGCGAAAGGAGAAGAAGCAAAAACCCGGTTAATACGAACAACTGATTTTTCAACTTTCAAATCAAAAATCATCAGTCATGACATTTTTCTTTCCCATTTTCTTCTTCAGAAACCTATGCAATTATAGAAAATGACACGTAGTATACTTTTTTTTCCCTAAAAATGATAAATAGTTCTATTATAAAATGATTCACCTACTTAAGGGTTCTACACAACAAAAACACCAGTTCAAAAATGAACCGGATTTTTGTTTGGTGCCGGTACAGCAAATCTACCGTTCGTGAGTCAAACAAAATCCGGTTCAAATTTACCTCCAGAAATGTTTATATCTTTATAAACAAATATTTTCATACACTACAAACTCATGAATAAATTACAATTCGCATAACTAATAAAACAAATAATCCGAAATTTTAATAAAATAAAAAGAAAAAAAAAAAAATAAATAAATAAAGTTTCCATATACAAAACCATACGATTCTTTCATATGCGATTTACTTAATGCGCGAAGATAAAAATCCTTCCAGATACTCGTTATATGCAAAAATAGAAAAGACTTCGCTAATGTGCGATTGTTTTGCTTTAGTGGATTAGTGACAAATGTTTGTCACAAAACAAGAATCTTGATATATATGCAATATTTTTTTACTATTCGAAGATTGAACACCAAAAAAAAACATTCATCGCATAAATCGAAAGCCTATTTTGAAACATTAATACTTGAACGAGATAAACTAAATAAACATAACAATAAAATCGTAAAAAAAGTTATAAATGTTAAACACTATACTAAATAAACATAAACAAAAAATCCTTAAAAAAATAGTTATGAACGCAAAAAAGATTCTTTACGATATTTATAATAGCGAACTATAGCTTACTTTACAGCGCTGTAAAATATGCCGAAGTACGCGTCATAAAGCGAGAAAAAAATATCCATTTTTAACATTTCATATTTTCAGGAGAAATAGGGTGTTGGTTGTAATGAGGTGGCAAGCATACGAAAACGACGACGGCTGGCAAAAAGCGATTTCACTCAAAAATAGTCTCAAAAAGATGTAAAAAAAAAAAACTAGAAAAGGAATAAGAAAAGAAAATCTTAGTTCTAGCATTGCTTCTTCTCCCCTCTTTGTGAAGGAGTCAACCGAGTTTCCTCTCATGAACACACACAACTGGCTCTATATTATTAAAACGCACTCGAGCGCGGACGAAATAAAATTCGACGCCCAAGTTTTCTTCCAACGTCAGCAGGCTAAATGGTTAGGGCAGAAAAATA
>JAQIWH010005794.1:0-13953 GCA_034695005.1 Cryptops parisi | reverse complement strand
CCCCCCCACCACGAAAGACAACACACACTACTTGTGCGCAACGAATTCGGGTCTATTAAGTTGAAGAAAGACGAGAGGCTCCTCACTCCCGAATGAATGGCAGAACACTGGTGTAATGCAAGGTCGTATATTTCCACCCAACCATCCGGCAGGCGCATGTGTTCAATATCAAAGATCACATCAGCAAACTCAGGCTGCAAGGGGGTTCTGTGTTTCGCCTTTGCTTGGTGCACCAAAACTCCTCCACCAAAACGGCTTTTCTTCCACCCACTCATTCGCCATCAAACAACCCCGAAAATTCAGACCAGACGAGGAAAGAACGGTCATAAACAGCTACTGCACAACGCACGGGATTATTTTTCACGACTGTACCACATTGGCAAAGACCAAACACGCAATCCCCTACGTATACGTAATATACCGTGTGTACAGTATGTACAGTTTATGAGTTACGTTGTGGGCAAAAAAAACGAATTCTTCGTTGAAAATATATAATATACGTGAAATGGTTTGCTTGTGAACTCGTGAACAAAAGTATCGATAATGAAATGAGTAAATTTATTGGTTTTTTTACCTTGATCTTCGTTGACACTTTGATACTGCTGTCTCGAACCCACAGCCTGTAAAAAATAAGAAAAATTATACAATTAATAATTACCACAGTGAAAGTCGTTAAATAACACAATATAAATTAATAATAAGAATGACTCAAATTTGTGCATGTATGTATATGTGTGTATTCTGTCACTAGATGGAATTGGTTGGTTACACATTATTTAATGTTCATTTTCCGTAATAATAATAACACAATATAAACAGTAATCACCATCTGTTAGTGAAATGAGTAATACTACAGTATACATAGTCGCACACAATGCTTGGATTACATACATTAATGAAATTACACATACAAAAATAAGATTTAAAAAATGTCAAAAACGTATACAAATTTTATCAGTACCGTAACTTAACCAGATTGTTTACATTTTAGGGTCACTCTCTGTATGTAATGTACAGATACAATATCGTACACACTGTACATATATTTATACACAGTAGTAAAATATATGTGTTTATAGTTTTCAACGTACACACGAATAAGATTACAAAAGAATATGGATGACATAGGCAAAACTACAATCATCTTCATAAACGTCGTAAAGAGTGGAAAACGAGTGCGAAATAATTTCCAACTTTCCATATCGAAAGATGAACTTATCTCTTCCGGTTCACGTTTTCTTTACCTTTTGCTTTTGTCACATTCAAGACAACTTTTGTTGACGCTCCAATCATGTTGAAGGCAATTGTCCCGAAGGAAATAATAAAAAGGTCCCTCCCCCCGCAAAAAAAAGACATATAAAAGACGCGTGCATCTGATAGAGACTGATGGAGTGACTTTTGCAAAAGATGTCTCTCACGTTATAGTTTTTTTTTTTTTTTAAATCACAGAAAAAACCTACATACAAATATAGTATTTTTCTAAAATGTACTCCTGCGACCTTATCAAGTTTTCATTTTGCAGAAATTGCCAACAATTTTAAACGACAACAACGACAACGACGACGACAACCATCAACACATGAACGTAAAAGAAGTCTTTTTAATATAATGTAAAATGTGATGCATAAAAAAATTAATACATATATCTATATATACTGTATATACTATATAAAGACTAAATAAAACTATATTTAAAAGAATCCATACAAGAGCGAGATCGTTGAGTTTAAGGTGAAGCATTATTTTAGAAGACGAGTATACCCGAGTAATGTTACCAAATGTGGACATTCCCAAAAAAAATCGAATGAAAAATAAAATTTTTGCAGAATGATAAACAGGAAGAATATGAGAACAAAAATACAAAAAATCAAAATTGTGAAAAAAAATGTAAGGGTGTACCAAAGTGTACTAAAAGTCTACTATATGAGGAAACGCAGTCTTGCGGAAAAGATTTGTCTACCAATCCAGTGGGTGGACACGGTGAAGATGGATTGATGGTTTAGAGGTCTCTTTCTCGCCAAAAAGGACAGTTTTCTAAGGGGTAAAGAGGGAGGGGGATAATGGAATTGTCCTTGAGTAAGAACAACAACCAAAAAAAAAAACAACCAAACTTAGCGACATTTCAAAAATCTCTTTAAGAGCTCCGGATGAACACGATGACCAGTTTTCTTTTCTTTTGGCAATGTCGCTTGACTGAATAATCTTATACAGTTTTTTTTCTTCGTTACTTTTCTTATAGTCTCTACTAAACTATTACACAGACTCAACTCGACGGGGTCGTTTCCGGTTTTCGCTCCATTGAAGTTCATCGAAATGAAATTAAAAAGTTCATCACCGACGGCTTTTTCGATCGAACACTTTACGCCAAAGAAAAAGTGGTCGCTTTCTCTCTCTTTACATCTTTTTCCTAGGAAATTTGCTGACGTTGTCACTCTTTGGACATACTTTTGGATGGACTTGGATAATGGAACCCATCATTGAATCACATCCCAATGGACTTATTTGTCCCCTCCTCTCTTTTCTATCAAGTTAGATGGCTTTTAGTTGCTCAATTCAACGGTTTTGAATTGCGATAACAAGTGTTGAAAAACGAATAAAAAAAATATATGTATGAAATCGAGTCCTAAGAACACTTAACCAAAAGTGACCTATTGTAAAATCAAAGATGTCCGTTTATTTTTGGTGCTGTTTTTATACGCTATATTTTATTATTTAGTGAGTTTATGAGTGAGTAAGCGAGCTGGGAATTGTACTATACTGTCATGTGCAATCTATAGACGAATACAGTACTGTATAGTCCAATATACTAAAAATCGTATAAAATGAGAACCGCATTAATCGAAAACGCATAACTCCAATGTAACAAAAATCACTGGAATCAAAAATTGGAAAACTAGAAAACGAAACTAAATCAAATGTCTAATTACTCAAAGATCGCATGAATCAAAATTCTCATAAATCAAATGTACAAAGGGCTGTGTTTATTTTGCTGCAGACAAAAACCGCATACATTTGGTTACTTGTGTACCAATCTACAACATCGCATAATAACGAACTTTTTTTCGATATTTAAGAAACACCTGAATGAATATTTTTTTATATAAATTATTCACGAAATTACATATAAATCAATCGCATAAAACTTCCTGTAGTTACGAATAACGACGATAGATGACGCCACTGAAAAACAAATGCGATATCTAAATAAATCAATTCAAAACCGAAAATCACGATAATGCAATATTAACACTCCACTGTTTCTTTGTTAAATTTGAACGACTTAAAAAAAGTAAACTTCATTTTTAGATCGATATTTTTTTAAAATATCGAAAAAAAAGGAAAATGTAGCTTCATTAAGGTGCAAACCTTCATCAATTATTAAAAAAAATTATCCTTAAAGCAAAATTAAACCATGATAAAAAATGTCTTTAAAGTTATTTTTAAAAAAAAGATATAAACTAAAAATTACGAATCTACCTTCAAAAACACATAAATTAAATAAAAACCAGACTTTCTTGTTCAAAAAAAAAACAAAAAAAAAACAAAACAGAATAACAAAAACCACAACAACCGAAGCACAAGACACCAAACACATAAAAAAACACAACAAACACATGCCATTACATACGGAATACAATCATTCCTATCTAACGACCAGTGCAAAACACACACCAAACAAAACTCTTATTACCACTACTTCCTACTACCACCAGCAGCACTACTACTACTAGAACATGCAATCAAGCCAAGTAGCTCATATTTTTCCTCCTCTTTCTCCTCCTCCTCCTTTTCCATCAGCACGAGCTTCTGAATGTGTGTCCAAGTCCACCCACACAAACAGACACACACACACACCCTTGATTTAGTAGGCGGACACGAAAAGAAGAAAAAAGTCCGAGTTCTCGAATTTGCTTAAAAGAGAGTGGTGGGGGAAATGAAAATATATAAATATATATATAAAAAAAAATACTACCCAAAGGACGAGAATGTATAGGTGATGGTTCTTCGTTTTTTTTAGTTTTTTTTTATTTTTTTATATTTTTTATTATGTGTGGCGCCAGCACCATTAATGGCTGTTGCCACTACTACCACATCAGTGGCCAGAACCCGCCCGGCTCTTAAACCGTCAGTTGACTTGGCAAAATAGCGCTAATGCTTGATCCTGTTTTGCATTGGAAGGAAGGAGAAAATGTTGGTACTGCGCATGCGTCTGCTGATTGTTTCTTGATGGCTTCCATTCGCCCTATTCAACCTACCACCCCACTTTTCTAATCTTCCCCCCTCCCTTTTTCCCTTTTCCGCCTACCCCCTTCTTCTTCTGACTTGGCATCACTTTTACTACGAAATGCAAAACAGAGGAAACTTCTAAACATTTATGTCCAAATGGTTGAAAACTGGGAATAGTACACCGACACCAGAAATAATCACATGACTAAGCATTCTATACAATGCCTAGCTTCTTTTGGCATAGTGAGAAAAAGCATTTCGTTCAGAACTGTTTAGGGTAGTTAATGTTAATTTAGGCAATAGACATTTTTCTCTGAAAACAAATTGAGTCTAAATTTAAACCTAACCTAAACTATTGCATAACGTAACTATCCCAAAGATAATATCACACATTTCTAAACTAGACTTGGCATTGTATTGAATGTCGGGATTCTATACATTGCCAGTAAAATATACATATACGTACATACTGTACATCATACAAAGTGGGTCACCTAAAGGCACACATCCAAACATTATGAAAACAAAGCATGTGACAAACAAATGTGTTAGACAAACATTGTTGGCATATAAGGAGGTCTTTCCAATAGTGTTATTTTCATTAATCTTGAAATTAATTTTCACAAAAATTTCATTGTCAGATCGAAAACCATGAGTCGTAGCTACCAAGTCATAGAAAGTTGTAGTCTCGCGTCCAATTCAGTTAGAATTCAATTTTTGTTTTGTTTATTTTCAACAATGCAACCGAAATAAAAACTGATTGAGTATTGAATGGGTTTATTTTCCAAAAAGAAATTGATACAATAATAATAAAATAAATAATGAGAGAGATAAACAGAAAATAGATAGAGAAAGATGATACAACAATAGAGAGTAAAAGGCACGCTGCCCCTACATCAGCTTTGCTGCAAGTCACTCATACTGTGCAGTGGAGTTAAGTTTAGTGGCAGCGTGGTTAATTTAAATACGAATTTAAAGATGCATAACAACTATGAGCTAGAATAACTCACTGAATAGCCTGGATGACTTGCAGTTGTTGTAGAGGCAGAGTGCTTTTTACTGTCTATTGTTGCATCGATTTTTATTACGGTTGAAATGAAACAAAAGTAGATTCTTACTGAATGAGCCAGTGGCTACAAATATGACTTGGTAGCTGCGAGTCGTAGTTTTAAATGTAACGAGATTTTCGTGAAAATAAATTTCAAGGTCAATGAAAATAGCACCATTGCTAAGGTTTCTCAACTGCAAACAATATTTGTCCAACACATTTGTTAGGTGATTCACCCTGTAGACACATCAATCATACACACTGTATCACACAGCTATATGCTTGTATATTAAATCGTTCGTGGATTTGCGTTTCTAAGAACGTTTCGCACATGTACAATAGTAGTTATAACGAGAAACGTAACACTCACTACACGAGCTCGTAAATTCGGGAAATACCTGAAATATGACACTTTCCAAAAAAAAACAAAAACCTTTTTAAAAACAACCATTATTTACCGATGTTTATTCACAATACTAAGTATAACACCACCCACCACCACTACTACTATTTTACCCCCATTTCCACTACTTTTTTTTTGCATGACTTTTTCTCCACACAAAACTTTGACGCATCGAGTTCGGGAGAATGATAAATAAGTCACATACATTTTTATTTTTTTCAACAAAAGATGAAAACTTCTCAAAAAACGACGAAAAGTTAAGAAAAAAATAAAGAAGTTGAAAGAAGAAGAAGAAAAAAACAAACAAACAATACCACCACCAAATTTATGCACGGACTAAATTTATATCGGGCATAAAGCAAGCACAATTTATGAACTTTAGGCACAGCATGAAGACAAGACGAGAAGGGACGAAGAAGCACAAGAAAGATAACTTTTGCATACAGATGGTCCGAATTGTGTTGCCAAAGCAAAAGTGGTCAACGCCACTTCAACCCGCCAGCGATATTTCAATCACTTTTCAGCTCCCCCGGATTTTCATAAATCTATCAAATCACCAGCTAAGCTAGTATTCCTCTTCTTTTCTTACTCATCGTCTTACTTGTTGTTGTTGTTAAAAATGAAGATGGCTAAAAAAAAAAGTTGTACCATGAAGTAGACGATGATGATGATGATGATGATGAAGAAAAAAATGTTGGAAAGAGAATCCGTCGTCGGTGGCAGTAGACACATTAGCTTCACGTCCACCCAATAACTCAAATGCCATCTCATCATCATAACATAGAAAACACTCAACTGTAATTTTTTTTTTGTGAAACTACTGAACTCTAATTTTACATAGCAAAATAATTTGAAATCAACTACTTTTGTTTAAAATTCACATTCACAGCTTGTGTACTTTGTAACTTTGTATTATTTTATACAGGATGGCTGGAAAGTAACTCCCTATTGAACTGTGCTAACTTTACTGGTAATATTGTAACTGCGTATGTACAAGGTGGCTCGAAAATAACTCCCTGTTGAAAAGTGCTTATAACTTAATTAATTGTTGGTCGATTGTAGTGAAACAAATTTTAATGTAGACAGTAAAATAATAGAAATTGTCTTCAGTGTTAAAAGGTTACATAGGCACCAGCATTTTCACCAGTCTCTGTAATTGCCTCGGAATAGCTAACCGTGCTGGAAGATAATGTTTATCTTGCAATCGACCAATCGAATTAGGTCGATTGATTTAATTGGTGAAATAAAGATTAACACATTATTTACAAACGTAACAATTTTTGGAACTAACTGCCCGCAAAAATTCAACTTTTCAGGCCTTCTGATTTTTCGCGCTACACAATCTTTCACCACCGCTATATTATATAGTAGGATACCGAAAAACAATTGTAACCTAAACCTAAAGATAAGACACTTCACACTTTGACGATATAACTTAAAATTCTTATTAGATATATTTAAGTTAATACATATAAAAAACGCTTTTAACGCCTACATTTCACAAATAAAATCATAACTATTTCACACTTTATAAATGTCAACACATCTATAAAAGAACAATACGCAATCTTCAAAACGCCATAGAATAAAAACCCCATCACACACACACACACTCTTTTCCAACATTAAAATTAAACGAAACGTCATCTTTTACGTTTCCTTACCAGAAACGAAGATGCGTCTTTGAAACTTTGAAGAGACAGCAATATTTCTGAAAGAAGAAGAAGAGTTGGGCTGCTGATGAGAGCTGTAGGAGGGGGAGAGAGTAGAAGATGGGGGGGGAATAGGAAATGACGTCAATTGCGCGTGCTCCTTCGACTCATCATTGTTCCGGCCGTCATGCACGTGTTAATGATTCATTAAACGCGCCCATAAATAAGGTTTATAGTTCACGCGGCCAACATGGGGATGATTCGGCGCGCACACAATGACTCCGAGGAGCTCCCGAGTCCGGGCTAATTACTCCCGACGCCAAAATCGCATCGCTTCACTCAATTGGAACCCGTCACGAAAGCATTGATCGAAGGGGTCTCGTCGAATAAACGAGCTAACTGAGCAAGCAACACTCTTTCACTATACTACTAACGCCCCCACCCACCCCCTTCTTTTCCATCGAAGAGTACACCCGCCCTCCCTCTTCCTCTTTTCCCCCACATAAAGTCTAAATTTCATTTGATGGGCACTTTCACTCAAACAGAATATTTCGAATTTTCAAATTGTTTTGGTTGCTTTATTTCTTTCGGTGCTCTTCTTTTAACAGAGAAACCGCTGGTGGCGCTAGCGATTAGGCTGCATACGGTTGTTGTTAACTAACTTAAACCAGTATTTATGAGTATAGATGATAGTGTAAGGTTAGTTAAAATATACTTCATAAGTTATCATTAATCCTCAAATTGATACTTTTTGTTTGCTTTATTTAACCTAAACTGCAGTTTAGGTTTAGACCACTCAGCCAAAAACGAGTTTAAAAGATTTGAACTTTCCTTGCTGCCTATGGGCTGCTTCAAGCTTCTTGCACTAATATCTTTGCAACATATTGTCCTTTTGCTACAATTCATGCGCTAGGAAGGTAAACTTGCAGCTAACACATCCGAAAATGCTGCTAGACAAGGTTGCATTTTTTGACCGAAATGTCACTTAACACCCTTTTAAATCAGACCCTCCAATTATTAAAAAGGACCAGTTCATTTTGATTTAAGGGTGCGCATAACATCCACAACCTCGTGTCTAATAGCTTCCACTAAACCGCTATTACAGGTGAGTCGACTCGAAGCAATTATTCTTAGGCGAAACAGAATTAAGCGAAACAGGATTAGGCGAAACGGGAAGCCACGTAATAATCATATACAACAAAAAAATGTTATACTTAATTCCTATAAATATCGTTCTACTCCATTCTAAATACTTCTACAACACTCCAGTACTTGTAATACTCTCCTCCCCACCTCTCCTCGCCCTTACCTTTCTACATTGAGTGTTTGAAAAGCATCACCTCGACCAAAGCAATAGCTCAACACGTTCCAAGTTATAATCGCATTAACATTACCTGCCATCTTTCTTTTTATTCTCCCTTCTTTCACCTTCTCCCCCACTTCTTTATCCCTAACCCTCATCCATCGTCGTTGGGTTTGCAAGTCCTGACGTGATTAGGAAGAAAAGAGAGGCTTCAACTGTCATCGGAAAATGAATAGCGATCGTGTCTAATCATAACCCTAGTGGGGTGGCACCAAAGCAACCTTCTACCAACACTGACAGGTGTATCACTCACACCACTGACATTGATTGGTTGAGTTCATTAATGCCACCGAGTCGACCAAGTACTCACCAATATATATATTTATATATAGAGAGAGAGAGAAAATTGTCAAGACCACGTCAGGTCCAAAAAAAAAAAAAAATACTAGTTCGCAAAAGTAAAGTTTGAAACTGTTAAAATAAAAACGATATGAATGATTCAGCTTTTTGAAAACACGGGTTTAACCTCTAGTGCGTTAAAAGCAGAAGAAAAATTTGTAAAGTTGTACTAAATTGAAATAGTTCTAGTGTGCTTTCGTGGAAACATCGGGTGGTGACATAATTCGAGTGTCAACGTCTGTTTTGTTTTACATTGCTTTTGTGTATATATTGTACTTTGCTGGCAACATTTAACGCTGAATGATGCGAGTGCTTTTACGTGTCATGTCCCAAAAGTAAACGCTCGCGACACCGGTGGGACTTTTATATACAAATCTAGTGTCACAGTGCCAGAATAAAAATGGAGGTTTTATGTAACTAACTTTCTCCAACAAATGAGATAAACGAGTTTTTTGAAAAAAAACATGTAAAACGAAATTCAGATTTGATTATTCTATAAAAACGATTCAACAAACATAGTTAAAAATCTGAAATAGAATCCAGGAATTTTATAGAACGCTAAGCCCCATTTGGAAAAGTATGAACTAACATATTGTATACAACTCTTTAGGTTAGTAAACATTTTTTTTCTAAAAAAAAACCATTTTTGATTTATATTAGGCCTAAATTTAAACCAAACGTAAACTCAGGCTTAATTATTCTAATGCTGATTTCATATATTGCTTAAACCAAACTTGGCATTCTAATATTTGGATACATTGCTGGTAACGTATACAGTACCCATTTATTCATATATAACAAGATTGTCCATAAAAATTTTTTTTTAATAAAATTATATTATCTTTCGTTTATATTGGCATTCAATGTACAGTATATAATAGAATATATTCATTTTAAACCAAAGTTAAGATCTCATATTTTGTATGGTGAGTGATCTAACTTTCTGTTAACAATTTTGCTCATTTGAGCGTGCAATAATAAATAAATAAATAAATAAATAAATATAAGCAACGCAATTTATCGATAAATTTCACCAAAACGTAAGTGAAAAAATTAATACTTTTGGTGAAGTATTAAATAACATATATTCTATAAAAAATCTTGGTTAGTTTCAACGTTATTTTCTCTCAAAAACATTTTAGACCTAAATTTAGCCCTAAATTTAAACCCAACGTAAATCCAGGCTTAACTATTCAAATGCTAATTTCATACAAGCTTAAAGCAGGCTTGTCATTTTATAGATCGTATACATTGCAGTTAACATATACATTACCTATCTATTCATATGTGAAAAAATTATACATGAAAAAAAATGGCAATAAAATTATCTAAAAAACAAAATTTATTGCCAAATTTCACCAAAACGTAAAGTGAAAAAATTAACTTAAATAAATTAATAAAAAAAAAAAAACAATAAAAATAAATCTTGGCAGCGGTGGGATTCGAACCCACGCCTCCGAGGAGACTGGTGCCTAAAACCAGCGCCTTAGACCACTCGGCCACGCTACCACACATTAAACGATAACAATTTTTCCTCTCGAGTGGATTAACAGCTGATAGTTACACCTGTTTACACTAAATCAAAAATCCACAAAACTACGCTATTTGTTTAAAAACAAAAACAAATTACTATTAAAAACATTACAAATTTCACATTGTACAACAAACTCATCATCATAAATTTCAAATTCATCATTTTCACACACAAAAAATAAAAATTCAAAGAAAGTTTCATACAAATCAAACTATTTTTTTTTACATATGAACATATAACTATATATATATATATATTTAAAATAATAAATTAGAAAATAAAAATTTATAATAGTGGTTGTCATGACGACCACCTACGTAGATGAATAGGCGCGCATTACAACGGGCGATGATAGCGACATCCGTTATCCGAAAGGCATGCAAATGAGTATGGGACATCCGTCACAGAGGACTGCGCATGCGCACTGGCCCATTGCCTGTTTTCCCATCTACCTATTACTAACACCTTGTGCAAAATACGCTGGACTTTCTAGAATGCCAACGTGCATCCCCTAATAGATTTTCCACCACCGGCCGTGTCCCTGGCACAAGCCAAAAAGTTAATTAAAGCAATTCGTCTCTGTCGGACCGCTGAGAGGAACTTGCACAAGTTGAAGAAGAAGAAGAAGAAAAAATTACATAAAATGTGTGGTGGTTGACTACTACTACTATTTCCAACTACCTAGTCTCGCAGTACGCTTAATTGCTCAAAGTTATAGGCAAATTCGCAGACTTTTTTTTCTCTTTTTCGAGGAAAATTGATTCGCATATTTTTTTTTTTTAAAGCTTTTAGATTATTTTTTTTTTGCAATGAGAGACATATTCAAATTGTCTGCACAAATACAATTTTTGACATCGCTATTTCGTATAAAATATTGACCACAAAAGTTGGTGAAAGTAAATAAATTTCTGTATTATTTTTGTGTTTTGTTTGCTAGGTGAAGAATTCCACGTTATTTAAATTGGTGCTTTCATTTCGTGAAAATAACAAAAATATTTTTTCATACGAGTTTTTATATACACGTAAAAGTTGTTTTTATACGCTTTATATTAGCTTCACTTGTGAGTGACTTTATGAGTTTGTGAGTGAGTGAGTCAGGAATTAAATGTATAGTGGCATAAACAGACGTTTCTGACAATATACTGTATAGTTCATTGAACCAAAAATCGCATAAAGTGAAAACGCATAAATCGAAAACTTTCATCAGTCCAATGTAACAAATAAATCGCAAAAAAATCGAATCATATATTGCAGAAATCGAAAATGGGATTACTCGAAACTCGCATAAATCGAATATCAAATGACTCAAAGATCGTGTTAATCTAGATTCGTATAAAACGAAATTATATATTAAACGTATCTTTCAAAAGCATTTTTAATGAACTTGTTTTTAGTCAAGTTTATGAATTAGTACTGTAATCCAGTAGTCTATATATTTAGATAAAAAAAACGAGTCATACTTGTTCGCAAATAATTGACGTCAAATGGCACCACTCAATAATCAAATGCAAAAATTGACTCATATAAAAAGACAAAATCAAAAACATTACAAAAATTTACAACTAATTTACTTAAAAAAACAACTTAAAACTTGTGAGAAAAAAAAGTAATGAAAGTTTCAATACCCCGACGCTAGATGACACCACTAGAAAAACAACAAATGCAAAATTTGTGAAAACTAAAACCAAAATCGAAATTTTTTTTTTAAAAAATTAAACAAATTGAAATAAAATTAGGGGTCAATTACCAAATAAAAACAACTCATAAACCGTATAACAATTTTATTTCATCCACATTATGGTCACGTATGAATAAAGTTCAACATTCAAGTATAAAAGAACCGCCCCCTTCCTAAAAAACAACAAAATTCAATAAGTTATAGTCAAAAGAACCCAAACATTCTAGAAAAGCGAAATAAATGTTTGAAAAACGTCAGAATTCCTTATTCAAAGTTACAATAGCGGATGAAACGGGTGATCGTTATCCTTTCTCATAAATCAACATAGAAAGAAAAAAAAACCCTTACATCCTAGTTTCCATCTAACACTAAAATTACACAACCCCCTTAACCATCTAGAAACACCCATAAAAAAGATGAAAAAAAAAACACGAACAAGGTAAAGAAAAAAAATATGTATAAAAGGATGGGCAATTTGTTTTCGAACGTGCCCTGAGAGCTGTCATAGAAGTTTTCATACTGGAACATCACGCCAGAGGGCGCATCAAGGTTTCCAAATTAATAACGAGCATGTGTGTGTGTCTGTATGTATGTGTAAGTGTGTGTGTGTGTGTGTGGTGTGCGAGTATCAATAAATTTAGAGGCATACACAATTAGGAGCACAAATGAAAAATTGTGTCCATGCATTATGTCCTTTCTGGAAAAAGGTAATTTGTCTGTTGCCACTCATAATTTACCCCCGTGAAAGATATATTGACGCCCGAGTAAAGTTGTTTTTTTTTTTTAAAGTTTTATTCCTTTTTTTTCCCTTTAAATAAAAACCCAGCCTGCGCTGCCAAAGAATATAAATTTTGCTTCGTTCTTTTACCACAACCAAACCCCCCAAATCTACCATTGGTAACATTTTTCGAAACACACCCCCGTTCCCAGCATCCTTCGCTAAAGTATTACATCTTCAACACTCTTTTGTTTTGTTTTCTATTTTAAGTAGCTTGCAGTTTGTTTTTTTTACTTTGCAAACTACCAATCAAGAGATATTTATTCTGTCACCTTGTCTGTGACATGTTTCCAAATGAATCACGAGTAACACACGTGGTACATATTTCACCCGAACAACGAACACGTGCAAGATTTATTTTCATTTAAACAATGACCACGTGCTACAAAAACTAACTTTATTTTAACAATGGTCACGAGCTAGATCACTTAATGTTTTAAACAATGATCACGTGCAAAATGACGTGCGTCTAATTACGTTTAAACAAAAGTCACGAGCTTAATCACGTGACTTTTTTATTTTGAAACAATGGTCTCGTGCAAGATTACGTGTTTTTAGTTTCTTTTGAACAAAAGTCACGAGCTTGATCACCTGATGTTTTCATTTAAAAATGATCACGTGTTTTTAGTTTCTTTTAAACAAATGTCACAGATAAATAACGTGATATTTAAACAATGGTCGTGTAACTAATGTACAAAACACGTGCTACTTGCCTTGTGCAGCCGTTTCTAGCTTAATTATATCCATCCATTTTGGTTTTTTCGCAGAACATAAACTTTACATAAAGCGAATACTATAATACGTACAAAAATCGAAGCAGAATTTTATTATTTTGTTTATCATGTAAGCTGATGATTAGACCTCGGATTTGTATGCAATTGCATGTTTTTTTTGTTTACAGGTAGCTCTCCCAAAATTGGTGAGAATGTTA
>JAQIWH010005793.1:0-13957 GCA_034695005.1 Cryptops parisi | reverse complement strand
AAAAATTATTTAGCATAAGTAGTCTATTGTGTTTATTTAATCAATAAACACAATAGAATAATTTAGTTGATTCACTAGATATTGGGTTTTATTTAAAAAATTTTCCTTATTTTTCATGTCCTAAAAAAACTTAAACCTAAAAAAAGAACTAATGTATAAAATAGCCTCTTTCAACTCAAAGACATTGTTTTAGCCTTAAACCTTTAGGGATTTTAAGCCCAACGATCCCAAAAAGACCACCATTCACCATTTTAGGTGGTTTGTTTTGTAAAGAAAAAATGTTTTTTTTTTGCGTTAACGGATTAACGAATTTGTTAACTTACGATACATTGTTAACGATTTAACGGATTAATGATTAACGAAGTTAACTTTTTGGTTAACGGATTGACGATTGACGAAGTTAACTTTCTCGTTAACTGTGCCCAGCTATGGTTATCTGGATAGGGGAAATATTTGTTTTGCGTATTTTGGGGGGTGTTTTGTTCATTTTATTTTTTAAATAAAAGAGGTTTTAAAGTGTGATTCGCGGTTAATCTCTAAATAAACAAGTACTGTACATTTAAAAATTATTTTCAAGCGTACATGATTATCAGCTACAGATGTATACTATATGATAATGCAAAAAAAACAAACTTTTTTTTTGATTTCTGCATGTTTCGATTTATGCGAATTAAAATTTATGTAGTTTAGCAATTTCGATATTCAATTTATGCGTGTTTTAAATAATTCTATTTTTGATTTTTGCACGTTTCGATTTTTATGCGAATGTCGATTCATGTGAATTTAAATATATGCGATCGTATATTGAGTCATTCGATATTTGATTTATGCGAGTTTTTGACTCATTCCATTTTTGATTTCTGGCAATTTTAGATTTATTTATTTTTCAGATACGATTTTTTTCTTCGATTTATGCGGTTTTTTTTTTTGGTACATTGGACTATACAGTATATTTTCATAAACCCCTGTAGATGGCAGTATGAATTCAATTCCCAGCTCACTCACTCACAAACTCAAAAGTGAAGCTAATATAAAGAGTACTACCTTACTAACTAGATAATCGTTGTTTATCTAGCTAGGTAGATTGTTTTTATGGATTATCGCGGAGGTGTTTTGTGTATTGACTATAGTTTCAAGATAACAATCTCAATTCTGAAACGTTCTTCTACTTGTGCAAGTTAGCCGGATGAAAGAGGTTGCGACAGCCATTGGATGATCGTCATGCTAGTCAGGTTGCTTTGTAAAACACACACCGTGAAAAATTTGTTCATCAAAATTGACGTGTTGTACCGCAAGCTAAAAATTTACTTCAACACTCAACGGGGGTTTCAAACAGCGAAACGCATTCCCCAGGGGGTTGGGGGAGCGTCGACCATCGAACCCCGGCTTTTGATCTAACATTGCCGCGGTTATGGATCGAGACACGGTTAGGTGACAAATGCCAAAAGCCATAGGACGACAATAGTGTGTGTTTTGTTTGTGTAATTGGAGAGGTGATTGATAACAACAACAACAACAACAACGTGTTCATCGTCACCAAACCGTCTTTGCTGCACGACGGACTCACTAACCATCACCAACGAGGAGGTGTCGTTCCAGGTTCCCACTCGTGGATTTCATCGGTGTTGAAATTTATAATCGATTGGCAATAGTTGACTCGAGCCAGGTCATCGTGTGTGCTAATACGGTCGATGTGTTAAACGTGTAAAAGGCATCGGATTTCGTATGGAAACTATGCATTGATTTGTTTGAGAGGAGGGTTTAGATTTTTCATTTTTAACGAAATCTGATGCTTGGCGCACAAGTGATAGATTTAGTTGGTAATTGGAACCTTTTGGAAGACACACCCACGCTTTTAAGTATTTGATGCGCATTCTCGGTGATGAAACTCGTGAAATGAGATTTGATTCTTTTCAGGTTTTTCATTTGGGGGAGGAGTTGTGAGGTAGATGACATGGGGTGGTATTTTTTCATATTTGATTTTTTTTTTTTTGCGATTATTATATCCGGTTTTAAAATCGTAGACTTAAAGCTAAGTTCACTTTGGACTCTTTTTCGCTAAAAAACTCTCATAAACGCAGACTGTTTATCTCTACGACTCAAGGTTTTTTTCGATGTAACAATGCGATTTTCGTGACAATGATTTCAAAGTCAATGAAAAATAGCATTCCCCCCTCGAATGTTGTGATCATATTTCATATCGACGTATTTGCACGATACTAAACAAGATACTTTCCTGTCTCACTTGAGAAGAAAAAACACCCTGTATATACACTCAAGACAAAACCCTTCAGGTTATACAAGTCGCGACTGGTTTCTTTTCTGTTTACATCTTTTATTTTTTCCAAAAACTCTTTTGTTCCAAAATCGAATCAAATTCGCCACTACCGCCAACCAGTGCGGGTATACAATATATGTATGTCTGTCTGTCGTGAAAAAGTAAATTCCAACCTTTTCGCTCGAATTGCTTGTCGTTTTTTTTTTTTTTTTTTCGAAACAGTCGAGTTGGAAAATAAATTTTGTCATCGTCGCCAACAACCCCTCCTCGCAGCTATTTACACCCTCAATTTCTGCCCACTTTGCTATTAGTTTCCTTTTCAACATTGTTTGTTTCATCCACCCCTATACTTGGCTCTCTTAGCTAGGTTTTCTTGTTGTTGACAAAATTTAAATTTTAATCTAATTCTCAGTAAATATTTTTTTTTCTTTATTATTGTACATGCTTACATGATTTTTGTACGATAATATAAAAAACTAACATGATCATGAATCTCATATGGGTGTTTTTTTATTTCATTTTTTATCTATAGAAAAGAACGTTAATTTCGAGAGCGACTCGTTCAACGATTATCGGTAAGGAAGAACTTTTTTGTTTATTTTATTTTTTTTTGTGCTTACTGGTTAATAGAACTGTTTTAATGGAATAGTAAAGTTTTAATGGAAATTGTGTGACTCGTCACCTGGTGATAATTTGAAGGTGTGAAGAAACACACACACGGCTGGTAATGTTACTGAAAACTAATATTTATTGTCGAACCAATCTATAAAGTAATTTCCATCTCCGAATCGTCGAAGTGCCGAGTTACAGGCCCCAGGAGACTGTCTCCTGTCTCGTTTATTTGATTAGGATTTTTTGTTCAAAGTTTTTGTTTAAAAACGTCATTTGAGCTCGTCAAAAATGGCGGCAAAATTATTTTTTTTGTTTTCATTACATAATTTACTGTTTTAACTCATGTTGCTTCGTAACATTCGTTAATATTAGTTATTCTCTTAATTCATATTGCTTTGCGATCACTCCGCACGTTTAAGTTGGAAAATAAATTTCTGTAATAGTTTCGGTATTTTCACACATGATGCGATGGCGCTACCATAGCTGGTGACGAGGAGGAGGAAGGAGGTTTTTTTTTAATTATATTGTTAGACTAGTAAATAGCAAAAAAATAGTAAATAAAAAAAAAAGGAAAAGTTATTTATTTATTTAACTCATAGCTTCGCAATATTCGTTACAGTTAGAGTATCGATTTCGGTATGAGGTTTGGCATTTTAACACATGGTGAGGTGGCGCTAGTAAAAACAGTGACACTGCCACACAGTGGAAGTTTCTAGAAAATTCTTTAAAGTTCTAGAATTATTTCTTTATGCCCAGGTGCAAAAAAAAAAAGAGCCACGTGATCTTTCTTGTCCAATGGCTATAACTGGTGAGGAGGAGTAGTAGTGGTGGGAAGAGGAAGGTCGTGCTCTTTCATTAGATAGAATACAACTTGATTTTTAATGTCCGTTGGAGTTGGAACTGTGAATGTAAATGGGGGTTTCTCTAACTTCGTATAATCGGAGGAACAAGTTACACGCTGGTGTTTGTTTTGAAACTCGTTAAAAAATTCAAAACAAAGACGGGGGAAGAATTTATGAAGATTTTTATTGATTGCATCGTTTATGAATTTATTTTGATATAAAAACACATCAACTACCTGTAAAAAAAAAGATAAATCATTATTATATATAGTGGCATAAATTATTAGCTGATGTATAACTTTTCATCAGCCGACGGTGATGATAGGCATTTATTATTATGTTTTTGTTCCCCGTTTGTTAATTGGTGAGTTGATGGATCTTGACCTCGTCATCGATGTCATTGGTTAATTTACTTGTCTCCATCACTCGATGCTCGGGCTTCCGTAATGTGGTCATCTTTCCGGAAGTGTTTTCCGGAAGGGAGGAACCCTGTTGTCTAATTATACACGGTCCATCAATTTCCTTTCTTGCATGTAACGGATACTCGGTTTTCAAAACGCCAGACTGTTTTTTTTTTTATTATCTATTTTTGTGTGGTTTTTTTAGAGTAAGGGAAATCTCTAATGAGAGTGAAATTTTTAAAATTATGGTTATAAGTTTGGGATTTGCTTCTAATCACGTGATAGTAATGTGTGTGTGGTTTCTGGTGTAAGTCATGCACTCACTATATTTATTTTATATTTATATTTTACTATATAACTATTTTACTATATAACTATTTTATAACTATATTTATTAATTCCTATCTCCTGTGTCAGCTCTCAATGCCTCAACCATTGTATGCATTTTAAATCTCAACTCACTTCTCATATTTTGTATGTTGATTAGTTTAGTGTTTTGCTGTATCTTTCACTCATTTGAGTGTCAAATAAATTCAATTCAATTCAACAACAATGGTAAATTTTTATTTTGTTTGGGAACCCTTGAAACGTGCTATTGTTGGAACTATGTTAGGATTTTTACGGGGTGTTCGAAGCGATAGATTTAAAATATCTTGGCATGACGTTGTTTGTTACCAAGTGGTTACTATGATACCGTCATGTCATAATCATCCACATAACCACTCAGTGACAAAAATTATTGGACTTCAAATGTCTGTATGTCGGAATTGACAGTTGAAAATAGTTGTGTTGGTCTAGAAATTCGCGGCAAAACGTTGTGTTGTCATTTCGTATTGCTAGAACGTTTCGTTTGGAAGTGTATAAACCTGACGGACACACACAGAAACTTGTCAATTATGTATGTAGATAGACAGTGATAAAGTTGTATAAAATACCAGATAGTTATACGGTAATACGAAGTAGTTGGGTGGTGGTGTAGTTTCGAATTGTTCAGTCTCTTAAGAAGTGTGAAATTTGATATTTAATTATTCAAACCGAACTTTTCAGCACTGAGAGGCCAATAAAAATACAAGCAAATGCAGCAGGGAAAAAACAAAACAAGAACAAATAAATCAGGGCTGACAAATACAGTCCAGAAAAGTCAAAATGAGGCTTGTACCCGGTGACCCAAGGGCATGTAAATCAAATTAAGCAAGATACCAAAATAATCAATAAGTAACTAAACCAAAGTCAAATTATTAAAGTATTGACCTAACACAAAAAACCATCAAAGCAAACAAAACAACAACAAAATAATGAAAATTTTCACGTGAAATTAGGAATATTATCAATAATTTTTATTTTAAAGAATATATTAGAATTTTATTTTAAAGAATATATACTCGTAGCTAGGTGAAAGGTTTCAAAACTTATTTTCAAACCGAGATGTAAAAAGTGACCAATGAAGTCTAGAAGTCGAGTTAAGACCAAAGTCGGTTCTTTGGAGAAATCCTACACGATTTACCATTCTTGGCCAATTTGTTCATTTCTCTTGCTAATTATTGAGACGAGTGAAGTGAGTCTCTCTCTATCCCAGTTGTACCAAAATCGGCATTTGGCTGAATCTTGTGATACCTTTTTCTCAAAAACTACAATAGCTTGGAAGATGAAATTTCGCACACTTACGTAAAAAAGGGTGCATTCTCGATCGAAGACTAAAAAACGGGTCTACGGGTTTAAAATTATGCCTACTATTATGCAGCAATTTTGCACTTAGTAACTTCAATGGACCCTTATTTCACACGCGAGGCCGGCTTTTTGCTGAATCACATTACACACAGAATCTTGCCAATTATTATAACAATATTTTGTTGATGGTATTTGTTTAAGCTGTATTTGTAGGTAACTTCATGTTGTATATCGGTTACTTGACTATTTTAAACACGCAGAAATAGTAAATAAATAAAAAAATAATGAGAAAATATATTTTATAGTGTTTCACGTCCCAAGGATACAAGTACAAATGACACAAAAAAGGTGTGAATAACGACAAACAATATATGAGGGAAATAACAATAAGTATTAACAAATTCTTGTCAGAAAATTGTTTAGTATTGCTTTATTTAGTATTTAGATCCAATATATACTTGCAGGGAAAAAAAAGAGAGTGTACCCTGGTACTCTTTATAGAATGATTATGCTATGCATCGTTCGATTGTCGTGCGTTCTAGAGGAAGCACATCCGTCAGGAGAAGCAATGCCTTCTCAAGAGAGGAGGCACATCCGTTATTACTGCTCCTTTCCAAAAAGAAGATCTTGTTTGGGATTCATTTTACACCCCCTCCCTCTCTCTCTCCTCGGCAAAGATGCATAGCATCAAAACTTCACGTAATTGCGTTGAGAAACACAGCTCTTTTGTTTTCGTACAACTCTTAATGTCAATACCTTTAAGGAATCGCTATTGATTTTTAGTAGTTTTTCAAAAGCGTTTTGTTAATGTTTAAAAGTTGGTAAATTGACAAAGGCAGTTTGTATTTTGCATTTTATACGTTTTTCATAAGAAAACAACTTTTTTTTTGTAAAGGGTTAGCCTCTGACCGATAAGTTTGCGACATGTCAAACAAATGTAATGCGAACACACAAGTTGGGAACCAAGATTCGGTTTACCATTTGGTGGGTTTGGTGTTTGTAAAGCTGTCCACTTTGGGCAAACTTGATGGAAAAGTTAAGTATCTCCCTCTCCCCCTTCTCGATCGAGAGGCTTAGTAGAAATTTGTGGCTGTCGTTGCAACAGTTGAACAGTTGATTTGCTTGCGCTGGCGCCACCGTGTCAACAACACGCTGACCGTAAATTGGTCGCTGAACAAGCCCTATAACGAACAAGAGATGCAATAATCTGCACCAGAATATTTCGTTTGCCCTGCATTACAGTATACTGTGCGTACAGTTAGAATCTCGATGATCTTAAACAAGGCTGAAGGGCAGTCGGATACTGGAAATGTCGGATAATACCGAGGATTCAGGATAAATACGCTCGTACAAATTTGAAAACTTTGTATGGATTGTTTAACATCACTCAATTTAAAATCCAACTCACTTGACAATAACAAGATCAAATTGCGATGTTATAGTTGTAGAGCAATTGTGTGTTAGATTTGGTGAATCTTCAACTACGATGGAAGCAATCATTTCATTTCAACTTTTTATTATTTTACAATCTTTTATTATTACCCACAATCATTTTCCCGTCATTTATTTATTTATTTATTTATTTAAAACAGTCAAACAAGGACCATGAGGGTACATAAATGGAACAAAATGACATACATATAAGTAATGCAAAAAATTGCAGATGAAATCAAGGAAGTAAAAACAAAAACAAATAAATAACTAGCCATTCAGGAAAGATTGATGTGTTGGAAAGGTATCCTATCAAATTGTTTGTAATTATGTTTAGGTATCTGAGCAAGAAAGTGAGGCCTCTTTGCGCAATCTAAAGGGCAAATATTTTGCCCGCGAAATTTTTACTTGTCAATATTTTGCCCGCGATTTTTATCACCCGCCGATATTTTGCACGCGTTTATCCGTCAATATTGGTTAGGATAGGTAAAAAATTCGCGGAAAAAAGATTGTGGGTAAAAAAATTGCGAGCAATCCTTTGCGGGCAAAAGTACTCTGATCACAATATACAGTACAAGCTTTTATTTAACTTGGCCTGGCGTCTTAAACGGTTTTCAAAAAAGTTTCAATCGTAGATGTTCTTTTTAACCAGGTTTCGGGTGGTGTCTTAATGACTTATTTGGTGCTCAGTTTAGTCCAGCATGACAATTGAATCTACCAAATTTTGAGGAATCAATGTCGTGTCAATTCGGAGCTATTGCCACTTGAAAAGTTTTTTTTTCAGGTAGAGGGTTGGTGATGGTCTGAACCACATGTTCGTTTTCCATTGTTGTAAATGAACATACATACTATGCATAGTTTATTACACGCTCATTGTTAAGTGTAAAACAGATTCATCCGTAGAAACCCTTAACCACGAAAGTCACATTTTTCGTACGAAAAAAAAATTTTTTTTCAGAGGTACTTGAGTTTAGCGAGGGCACGGACTGTCCTAACAGCTATATCATTTGGCCTTCAGACTAAAAAAATAGTTTAACTCGGCTTGACCGTTGTGTGTGTTTGTTCGATTCAACATTTTTGCGGTCTATTTTGATTCACTTTCAAATATCACAGAAAGTTGAAATTTGACACACAAACATAGATCACGGAACATTTTATTTTAATAAATTTTGATGCATCGAGGTCGTGTCAATTTTGAGAATATGATACCTGAAGGTGGAGTTTTTTCTCGTCGAGTAGGGCCGATGATAACAAGGTTATCCAAAATAAAGCATTGTTATAAATATACACACATATTACATACTAGTAAATAGCCAGTCAAAAATGACGGCAAAGTTTTATTTTTTATTTATTGGTTTAACTCATGTTGCTTCGAAACATTCGTCACAGTTATTTATTCGTTTAACTCGTATTGCTTCGTAATATGTAGATTATCGGTATAAGTTTCGTCATTTTCACACATGATGCGGTGGCGATACTATAGCTGGTGAGGAGGAGCGGTCTTGTCATAGATAAGATAATTTTTACTACATATACTTGTAGTTCATCTGAGCAAGCAATCATCGTAGCGGTCAAAAGATTGTATCAAAAACAAAGTTTTTTTTCCCTCGTTTCTTTAAGAAATCAGTCGGTTTCACTACAAACCGAACCCTCCATGATAAGTGGGTCCGATAAAACTATTAAAATGCAACATTTACAATGAACAAAGAAATGTCGAATAATCGAAACTATTGTATTCAGCGTTTGTCTTTTCTAAGGGTTGAGAGTGTCAAACCAGAGCCACATCCGGCCACCCATATGAAAAACGAAAAAAACAAACAAAGCCGCGAGTTATAGTTTACGAGACGTGACCATGTTCAACTCCGACAGAATATTAATGATCCTTAAAGGTTCGATGTGCTAAATAAATTTCAAATGTTGCATTACATTCATAGGGTCGCTTTTCAACATTGCCTCGAATAAGTTAAGTAAGCCTTTGTAGTTAAATCGTTTTTCATGTTTCTGCGTAAATCGAATAGTCTTTCTTATGTTTTTTTTTTGTTTTTCACGTTTTTGGATTTACCAATTTTTTTGTTGTTTTTATTTCCACTATTAAAAGCCAAAATGACTTACGTGGTTTTCTTTTTAACCGACTTCAAAAAGTAAGTTGGCAAATCGACGCATATGTAGTTTGTTTGTACGTTGGTTTGTGTCCGTGTTTTTATTTGATTCAACGGTCTATTTTGCGGTCTATTTTGACTCACTTTCCGATATCCGAGAAAATGAAAATTTGAAACGTAAACACTTAACTGTAAAACTTTGACAGATCGACGTCGTGTCAATTTCGAAAAAATGACACAGAGGTGAAGTTTTTCTCGTAGAGTGTTGCTGACGATAACAATCACATATTATTTTCAAGCATTGTTTAGCCCAAATCAGACATTGTTATAAATAAACATACCTATAGTTTACTACATGCAGTTTATCTGAGAAAATCGTTCATTGTTGTGGATCCATCCGAATAAACACTTAACACAAATCAACAAAAAAAAATCTTTCAACGAAAGTATCTTTTGTTTTAAATACTTTTAAAATTTGGTTTGAAAACAAAAGCACGGTACCACGTTATTTTAAAAAGGGGAAACTATACTTTAAAATTACTTGTTTTAACTTAAATTACAACTACATTGTTATACTGCTTGTCACTTTATCACAGCAGATGATAACAATTCTGACTACGTTCTTCACGTATCAACAGCAGATTTAGGATTTTGTCACTAACATATCAGCTTTAATCTTCAATGTTCAAAAATATAAAAAAATGGTGATAGATGGCGTTGTTACTCGTAAACTTGAAGCACACCAACAACCGTTCATTTAGTTAGAAAACTTCATAAATTAGAAATCGCGTAAATCGAGAATACTAAAATAGTGTTTAGGCCCGTTGTTTATGATTTGGATATGGTTTTTGTTTGCTCAAGGTTCGATGAACTGAAAAAATTTAAATGAACAGTCAGTCGATAGGGTTCATTTCCCCAGTTGAGTCACGTCTTGTCATTGTACACTGCTGTGTACAACGTCGTAACACCATGTAAAGTTTTATTGGAGGGGGCTTTCTTTTTCTTCCGAAGGGGAAAAGTACCATTGCAATGTTCTTTTGTTGTCTCCAAGCCAATTTTGTTCTCTTTTTCTTTGGTTTCATTTTCTGCTCTTTTCAATGAGGTGTGTGTGTGTGGCCCTCGTTGTCATGGTCAAAGACTCATTTTTTCACTTATTTCTTCTCAATTTCTTTGTCATTTGGCTTTTTACAGAAAATGAAATGAGTGTCGAAATTGTATAAATAGTTTATCATAATTTGTAACCAAAATCTAGTTTTTTTTTGTTATATATTTCAATGTATAATTCTATTTTGAATTTGGTATACAGTATATAATTTTATATATAATTTGGTTTTATATTTTAGTTATCATTATTGGAAGTTTCATTTTGTTTTATTTTTGACATTAACAACTTTTTATTTAACTTGACTTGGTTTGGTCGATTCAACATGTTGGCAGTCAATTTTGACCCACTTACCTATATCTTAGAAAACTGAAATTTGACACACAGTACAGTTGATTCTATTAAATTTTGACGGATCGTGTGTTGTCAATTCCGAAAAATTGAAACATAAAACTCGAATTTTTCTCGTAGAGTGTTGCTGGCGATAACAACCATCTATTTAGTTATGCCAAAATACAGCATCGTTATAAAAAAAAACATACATAACATATAATACATGGATAATTTACTACATATAGTTTATCTGAGCAACCACTCATTGTTGTGAATCTTTCCGAATACACACTTAACACGAATTAACATGAATATTTTTCCATTTATTTGTTTCGAATACTTTTAAATCAAATAACAAAAAAATAACCACTGTACTTTTAATACAAAACGTACAGTACCACACCAGGTTAAAAGATTGTACTAAAAGAGGATTTTTTTTTATATATTATAATTTTTAAATTTTTTTATTATTAAGTAGTACCGGTATTTTAGAATGTTCATTTGCATTGTTTATCATTTAGAAAAAAATACACGAAATGTATTTTTATTTTATTATTTTTTGAAAAATAATTTAAAGTTTGTTTTCATTAATTATGCTGAGGTTTCGTTGATTGAAGTCACCAATTATGCCAAACAATTTCCGTCTTTCGATGCTAATGACAAAAAAATGTGCATAACAAACTGCAACAACAATTTCAACGAAGCTATTTTGAATGGTTTCGAATTCTCCTTTAAGACTTAATTAGCTTCTAATTTTAATTTTTTATTTAACGTTAAATCGACGGAGACACACAAAAAAAAGACAACTTAAGCTTAAATTCGAATCGGTTTGTTTACGGTTTTGTTTACCATGAAAATGGCGGTGTTGTTTGCAAAAGTAGTGCCAATGTTACTTACACTTAGAGAATTTATAGCCTTTGGTTTATTTTGTTGATTCACTTTGGTTTCAAGTAAATAACAATTCCTATGACAATTGGTTATCTTTTTATTTTATTTTATTTTTATTTTTTTTGATTTCGGAATTGTATTGAATTTCGAAACATGTTTGTTTGGAAGGGGTTGTCTGTGGGGGGGGAGGGGGGTAAACACACTTTGGTTATTGTAGATTTGCATTATTTTCATGATAGTGGATGCGTATTTACTTGTCTAGGATTTTCACATTATTCAATTTGAGAGTTTAAGAACTTTTTAAATTCGCGAGGTGGATTCTATTATTCGCGAGTTCCTAGTGTCACGTAGGTATCAACATTAAAAAAAATATGGCTTCGATTATACGCGACATTTTCATTCACTGATAATAATCGGATTTGTATTTTCTTTACGTGCAATTATTTTCTTTTATACGTCTACCTCGTGAACATGAGTTTCTGTTTCTGGATTTTTGTGACTAGAATAGCCGTCTTTTTTTTCTGGTTCTAAGTTTATTTTCACGTGAATTACTTTTTAAAGTGAAAAGAAAAATTTTAAAATTGAAATCGGTTCGATTTGGAAAATGTCTTGAGTTTTTATATTGAATATTATCTTCGTTATTTACTCAAATGTCACTCGCAGATAGTGTTTATCAAGTAACCTGACGTTGACGGGGAGTTTATAGAACAAAATTTAATATACAGGGTGGACCAGAAAAAAAACTGTACCCATGTTTTAAAAAGCGATTTTCTTATGAACCACTTAAGCTAGACGAAAACGAAAACTGTTAAATGAAATCTCAATTCAATATCTTTCCAATTATATATAATTCTATGTTATGGCTTCTTTTATAGTTTACCTACAATAGACGCGCGAAAAAAAGTACCCTAAAAAAGCTGTAAGATGACTTTACAACTACAAAGGGAGTTCAGTGCATGACTATTCAGTGAAAAAGTAAATTATAAGTATCAAAAAAGAGGGTGGGTGAGTCAAGTTTGTGATTATCCGGCTTTACTAATGCGGAATTACAGACCGATTCCGGAAAGACGTTTGTTGTAATAACGCATCATGAAAGCTCACTTACGAAAACAGCATTTCATTCTACAACTTTTTTAGGGTACGTTTTTTTTCGCGCGGCTTTTGCGATCAAACTATGTAAGTTGTAGTTCATAGAATAGATTTATATATCATTGGAAAGATATTGAACATAACACAGTGCATTGCTGCAGCTTTGTAAGGCTTTTGTGTATAACATAAGCTAATTGCTACAGCACATTTTCAAGCTTTCCAGCATAACGCAGCGCGTTGAGCGTGATTCCCACTAGAGGGTTCTTAAAGCCGCGTTTACAATCAAGTTGAAACGTCATGACTGCTTGGTGTGACGTCACACTGCAAAGCTCGAGCCAAAACACCGCGTTACCACAATTGTAATTGTAAGTTACAATTGAGGATTTGGATGCAAAAAATGTAGTTGTGAGAAAAAAAGCAAAAGCACCTTCAAATTTAAGATTGCAAAATATTCCTGTCAACTGTTAATTCATAGAAAGAAAATAAACAGGTTTCGCGAAATAAAAATGTGTTAACTTTAGTTGACAGGCCTCAAGTTACGGGCTAATTTTAAAATGCAGTTATGTCGTTTTTCCAAATATCTTGCTAATTTAGAAATGCTTTCACGCCGTTTTCCCAAAGATCAGTATCTTTTCCATTGTTTTGGAAGTGAAACGAGCGAGCGAAACAATCAGGAAGTGAAGCGACAAAAATAAGGAAATCACAAAAAATTTCACATTTTACAGTAGTCGCATTTTATATTCTTGCTCCAAAAACTCCGAAAGTACAAATTTTAGGCAAACCAATGTTTTTATGCTATAGACTGGTCTGAAAAATATTCAATGTAACAATACGACGTAATTGAATTTACACCCAACTTCTCAATTGTAACAAATAACGTATTTTTTTTTCGTTACATCTATTGGTCGTTAGTTGACTAATAATAACTAAACCAACAAATCGTTCGCGAATGTATGATACCGATTGCGAGTGTTGAATTTTCAATTTATTTTTTTTTTACCGACATTTTTGTCTTAATTTTTTCAATAATAATATACGTTTTTTCAAATCTAGATAAAAACAAACAAAAAATTGTATTTTATAAATATATAGAGTTACATTAAATACGTTTATAGAAAGATAAACGTCATTAATTTTACAAAGTGTTTTCTTGGCAAACATTACAAAAATGTTAGAAATATGTGTCTATGTGTGTGTGTGTGTGTGTATATATA
>JAQIWH010005792.1:0-13957 GCA_034695005.1 Cryptops parisi | reverse complement strand
TTTTGTCATATTTGCCTAAAGGCGTAAATAGAAGCGCTTTCTTGATGATGTTTATCTTTGTAAGAAAAGACAAAGCATTTTTGCATTTTTTTTAATAATGCTAGGACTTTAATATTGTCTTTTAATATTTTCTTGTCTTTTTGTATACGTGTTTTTTTTTATACTGTAGTTTCTTTGCATTCGTTCCACGAATTAATTGCATTCATTTTTCATTTATTAGTGACCTCAAAAAATAACGTAATATTCTCGTTAAAACAAAATTTACGCATCGTGATAATAATAATAATAATCAAATTTATATAATTAATTAAAATAAAAATTAATAAAAAATTGAAAATATTTTTTTTTAATAATGAGATGGATTTACACATATAATGTGTCCACTATGAAACTCTAACCTTTACTGTTAAATGAACGACAGTGTTGGAGTTTTATGATGGACACCCTGTAGACAAATTTGAAGTCGATAACGATTAGATGGTGCATTTTGTTAAATATATGCAATATTTCTAATATCTCTAAAATATATTTTGAATATTCTGAAAAATGGTTTGTGAGTATGTATTCATGTATTCAAATTTCATGTGCGGATGTTTCTTTAATTATGTATTTTGGAATTATTCATGAATCATTCAAAAAAAATATTAAAATTAGTATTTTACTTAACATTGATGTTAATATTCCCGGATAAGAATCGCTGTTATTGTTTTTAATCTAAATACAGGACTAACGAGGGGAACAGGGTGACGAGTTTACTGTACTGTAATTGTTATCGTCCATTATTGAGCGATCGCGCTGTCTACAGCGAGAAATTGACAGAGATGTTGATAGCGCCAGCTAGGTTCCATCGCCATCTTTGTCAATGAGCAGGTTCCTCCACTCGCGTGGTTTGCACACGCTGCTTTTCTACTTGGTCTCTCCTCTTTTTGGCTCGCTTTCGACACGTGTCCACGTCGTCTCCTGTCATCAGCCACCATCCATTACATTCGTATCCCCCCTATATAAACCCCCGTTTTGGGGGGAGGGGGTATTTCACAAACTATTCCATTTTTAAAAATATATTTTCATCTCGAATCGTCAACACGCGCGAAGAAGTGACGTGTATGTGTGTGATGGAAATGTAGCAGATACGTTGTTGTTTCCACACTCGATGGATTAGGCTTATTAGGGATTTGGTGGCGTCTGCCTCTTTCATACAGCAGCAGCAGAGTGCGATTTGTTAATGTTCTACATGGCAAAGTGCTACTACAACTGTTGTTGTTGTTGTTGTTGTTTTATCGATTACACACATCGTCGTTTGGAACAGTAATAATAGGAACTGCTAATGGAACTTTTTTAGAAAACGAAGCCAAAGAAGAAGAATGCAGTCTGATGGAAACGTTGCGAGTGCGTTTGATACTGCTGATGATGCTGTTGTTGGTCGAGTAGTTTGTTATCGTTGTGGTGGTTCTTTCTAAACTTGTTTTCTATATACACCATATGGCACGCCTGTGTGAATGAGGAAAAAACGATCGATAAATGAACCACTATCTGGTACAACGTTGACATTGGATGGTTTCATTTAATAATAACAACAACAACAACGACAAAATTGCAACTTTATACACCTATAACAAAGACACCATTGACGAGAGAAAAAGTGTAAGTTTTTATTGTGTTCTATTTTTCTACAGTTCTATTTTTTTTTTGCCATATATTTTTTATTGATTTAACTATATACGGTATTATTCAGTGTGCTCATGATGAGATTCCGTTCAGTTAAACAGGCAATGTTGAAGATTCATGATGGACACCTTATATACATAAAAATTTGAAGATATACATACTTTATATGAGATTTGGCGTATTAATAATTAATATAATTTTTTTGTTACAATTCTAATTAGTATAAAATTTATTTTAAATTTTTTTAAAAAATGATTTTGTAATTTTTGTAACTTGTAACTTTTGTAATTTGTAACCTAATCTAAAACACTTAATATCATCTTCAAAATAGAACGGTTCCGTCTAAAAAAACCAGGTTAGTCGAAGCAATTATTCTTAGGCGAAACAGGATTAGGCGAAACGGGGAGTTACGCTTTGATATTTATTTATTTATTTATTCATATTAGAAATATTAGCGATTTGTTTTCTTATTCTGATAGGAATTTTGTTCCAAATTTTAATAGAATTATTAGGATAAGAGTTGTTTAAAATTAGAGTACAATAAAATGATAAAAATACAGAAGCAAACAAAATTGTTGGCAATTAGCACAAACCCGTATATAACCAAAAATGAACACTACGAAACAATTAAATAATTCATACAAAACCATACAAATGATAGTGAAAATGTTAAGAAAAATGATTTTAATTTATTGATTTAAATAGTCCCATACATTTTCTGAGGTTACAAAACGTTTAAACCTGTTGTTACACTGAGTATTGTTCGACATGGACCATTATTGATTATGGACGTCAGGGACTCGTGTGCAATTTGTAACTACATGGAAAATAGTTTCGAGTATCAAACATTTTCTAGAGATATGATTCTATTTATATCTTTAGAATATTGTGTTTAAATTACACGTGACGTGGTTCGTTATCGATTAGTAACGTTAGGGAATTGTATACAAATTTTAAGGTAAATCAGCAGCGACATTTCAATCAAGTTCCGAGTGCACTAAAATTCTGGCGAGACAATTTAATTTTCGGACTGTCAAAAAGTCAACTTTTTTAAACTGTAACAAAATTATAAAGTGAGTCGTCGATAAAATTGTGTTCCATATATATATATATATATATATATATATATATATATATATGTGATTTGTTATGCGACGAAAGTAATTTTTCAATATGTACGTTATATACTATGTACGTTCGGTGTTACGCGATTTTGTGCTGTGGTCCACAATTGGCTGAATGCTCCAACTGCTGGTTTTGTTCTACAATGTGTTGGCCACGTGTGACGCAGATTTCTGGTCCTAACTTCGCTTTATATGGTCGGTTATAGGTTTTAATTGTATGGAGAATACGATATATGCGATTTCAGGTTTTAATTTGCGGTTTTCGTAAAATTCTCGCATAAAAAGAAATTTGTTTTTCTAAACGTGATATTTTTTTTTCTAGACTGATATTAGCGTTTTTTGTTGTTTCAGTCCGAAAATCTTGTAAAAAGATATTCTCAAATGTCTTGTTTGAGGTGGGGAAAAAATTAGCTAATTAACAAGGGGTGAAATAAAATCTTTTTTTCTCATTTAGTTGGTGATAAAGTTGTTGCAAAAGCTACTGTTTTTAATTCTTTAAGAAGAAACATTTTTCTCCTTGCAGTCGTGATTTCATTTTTTGTGCGTGTCTCGTTTTGTATTTATAAGGGAATGATAAGACGATTTCATATGTTCATTACCAGGAGTAAAAGATAAGGCGAAACCCATGGCGTAAATGTATATTCAACTGTTCAAATGTGTTTGAGATGAGGTTGCTTTATTATTTATTTTATTTTTACTTTTTGCTGTAAACCTTATCCGGGAGTTAACATTTTTTTTTTCGTTGGGGGTAATATTAATGACACGATAAGAGTAATATAATACTAAAACCCAAGTGAGTGCCTTATTAATCTAATGTACGTCTTGAAAAATTAGATTTTTACTGGACTTTATTTAATTGACAAGAAAAAAAATGGGGGGGGGGGTGAAACAAGAAAAATTCCGGAATTTGGAGATGCAGCTTTTCAAATTGAAATGGTTCTTTGAAATGAATATTTTCCATTTGGCAAAAATATTGTTCACAATCAAAAAATGATTTCAAAAACACGTTTCGAAGATTTAATTAAGCCGTTCGAAGGAGTCTGAAAACGAACAGGGGGAGGAGGAAGGAGGTTATTCTGTTTCACTATTGAAAATGGTTAAACCACGTGACATTGTAGGCTTGTAATCGTTTTACAGTGATCCTGGACGACGGAAGAAGATGATTTATCGATTTTTCTGCATGGAAAATCGATTCGTTTCCGGGGTATAAACAGGACAAAATGTCCTATCTAGTCGTGTTTCAGGAAGAGCTGGGCTCCAAGCGTATGTTCTGCTCTTGGTTTTAATTTCAAAATAACGAAGGGTATCGAATTTACAATCTACTGTATCATCGTTCGATGATGTTTGTTAATGGAAAGCCTTGTTTGTTTTTTTTTCTCCTTCTCTTTCGATAACGAGTTGATCAATACGAGATTGGGTCGTTTGATCTCGTTAAAACTCAGTATCAATGTATTGGTAAACAAATTCTAATGCTGGATTTTCGAAATGCTTTTTAATGCCAAACGGTTGTTTACATTATTAATATTGTTTTTTGTATATTTTTTAATTTTGTATTAAAATCAAAGGATCTCATTGAATCCTGTTGTCTCTTTAAGTGGCAAGAAGTATTATTATTATTAGGAGTTGTTTTTTTTTTGCTCGGTTTTGGTCGTTGTGTTAATATTTAGTTCTTTTTAGCTGCAAAGTTCTCATCTAGAAAACTTGGCTAGAACCCCAAAATCATTATACTAAACTTCACAGCTTGGAGAACATGAGTGAGAAGAGTGGTTTTTGGTGTCTGTTCATGTTTTCTTTAACGAGTCTTTGGTGGTAAGAAGTTTGTTAAAACTGCTTTCACCACTTCATATAAAAAAAAATTTTTTTACATTTTCATGATATAACGATATTTTCTTAATGAATCGTTTGATACTGATTTCAGTACTTTTAATTATTAGTAAAGTTTTTTTATCATGAAATCTTTCATACGACTAACTTCATTATTAGAGGTTATAGTTGAACTACCGACAGGGTAGCCCATGTTGTGGATTAAAGATGATTGATAGAAACATAGAAATCGAGTTTGTATATAGACATTAAGAATTTTTATTTACTTTTGTCTTTTTAATTCAATCTAGATTTGTTTCAAATATGATTTGTGCAATGTACTGTTTGTGCAATTTTAATGTAGGCCCTAATGGTAGTAGCCTATTGTTAGCTAGGCCTATTGTTTGGTTTTCCCATATTCGACGTTGTTGGCAGTAGGATATATGTTTGTACAGTATACAAACCATTCAAGGGTTTATTGTTCCTTTTTTTTTTTTCAATTTGGTTGACTGGAAATCGATTTTTAGCTTTATTCATGTTTTATTTAAGGTCCAAGTCATTCTAAAATCAACTGAAGCTCTTTTTTTGTGTTCTATTCGAGTTTTTGTTCACAAAGAATTTTTCTTGTCTACTTTTTATTATTGTTTTCTCGGGGTTGAGTTTTTGTTTAAATTTAGTTATTTACATTTTAAGGATGAAATGCGTTTTAATCCTTTCCACTACACTGCTACATAGGTGTGCTGTTTAACCCGAAAGTACCCATAACTCGCTTACTATTTTGTGCCTTATAAGATTAAATGTTTTGCAATCTTTTAGTCACGAAATGCTCTTTAATGGCTTAGTCGAGATCCCCAGAGTCGTTAAAAGTTTTATAGTTGTTCTTTTTTTTTTTTTTTTTTTATTTTTATGGAATTTCGTGGAGCTTAAAATTTTTATTTTATTTTTCGTTTATTTTTTGTTTGCTTTAAGTTGGAAAAAGTCTTCGACGCCGTTCCATCTATTGAATTAAAGTATACAATATATCTTTAGTGCCACTTTCGTTTCAAACGTTTCGAGCTGCGAAAGACAAGTTGTTCTGTAGCGTGTCCAATTACATTTTCACATGTACGAGGATATATCTATACGAAACTGCAAAGGTCGAAATGAACCAAAATGGCGGTGTTGTGCTAGTGACAGTAATGGCAGCTCTAAATAATCTTGATGACGAGTTATTAAGGTTATATGAAGGGACTTTCTCAAACACTGGCGCAATTAAGCCCCGTTTCTAATTTTTTCACTTGTGCTTTGTAATAATCAGTACAACGGTTATGTGCTTTACGTCGACTTTTAGAGACAAAAGTAATTATATATATATTAATCTTGTGCGTAGTTAATGTATAAAAATTTGGTGATTAAGAAAATCATTAACGAAAAGGTGAGATTTAATTAAATGCGAATCGGTTGGGGGAATTTTTAAGCTCTTGCTTTATTGAAATGAGTTACCATTTGAATTAGTTTATTTTTAGTAACGAAGGCTTTTTCGGGGGGTGGCTATTGCAACATGTACGAATCGCGAGGTATAAATACTTAAAATGGTAATTTCGGAAAAAGAATTGGATTGCCAAAGAGCATGTAAATTGCACGACGTGTAGCGTACGTCCCTATGACGTGAATTATTCATCGACATGAAACCCGTGAAGTAGAATCTTTTATTGGTTGCGAAACTGAACTGGGCATTACACTTATTTATATTTTATTTTTAACCCTCCACGAGAGGTACTTTTCAGTTTAGAGTATCCAACTTAACATCGTGTGTTTTGAAACTCGTGAAAGAATAAATATCATGTATCGTGTGCAAAATAAATTAGACAGTCAATTGCTCATTTTCAGTTTTTATAATATACACCGATATCGGCAACAATTTACCATTGACTCTTGTGGTTCAAATTGACATTGCATTGGCTATTGTTTTGTGGTATTGTATAAATATTGTCCTGGTGACTTAGTTATTTGTGTTAAATTATTTTGATAGTTTTATTTTTGTTGTCGAGATAGTGGTAAAAAGTTGTCTAGTGGTTGTAACGTTTTCGGTAGTATGACAATAGTGCAGTTGGAAAAACGTAGAAGAGTAAGATAGGATGATCTTGACAAAAATCTCTCCAGTGTGTTTGGTTGACATCCGAGGTTCTCCGCGCTCTTTGCTATCGGTCTTTGCAGTCACTCGAGCGGATGATACAATGCGTTGAGGCAGAAACGTCAGCAACCTAGGATTGCAGTCTTTTTCTTTTTCTCTCGGATGCTATTGGTTTTTAGTTTTTGTTTTTCATCTTTTGTATCTATACCGTATTGACATAAATCCTATCCATACTATGTAGTGACAATCGTGCACCGTTGATTTGAAATAATTTAGAATAATTGGTGCGGTATATAAGGTTAAATGCAATCGTATCGTATATCAGGTTTAGAATCACTGTATATGTGATTTACAATCATAGTTAGGATTTTATTTTGGTTTATCGTACGTGTTTTTCTTTGTAATGAGTACAGTTTATCAATTTGGTCTCCAGCATCTGGAAAAAACTGTGTTATGCTGAGAAGTCTGAAAAAGTTGTAGTAAGGAGCTGTGTTATATTATGACATGTTATGCCGAGGTGTAATATGTCATGGTTATACTGGAAGAGAACCTGATCCAAGTTGTAGCGATGCGATGCGATTTGCTGTGCTATGCTGGATTGCCTGAAAAAGCTGTAGCTCTCGATGTGTTATACAGGGTTATTCATAATTTCACGACACATTCTAAAAATTCACTACTCCGTAACTGCTCAACAGATCTTTTACTGTATTACACTGAATGAAAGGTACATTCCCCAAGTTTTGTTTAATTACTTTATAATTTTGTAATATGTTCACATTTACTGACGTGGTAGACGTCTACACGATTTTACATTTTTTTTCTATACACGTGTAAGTGTCACAGTTTATCAGTGCCACGGTCTAGAAGATATTTTTGGTGAGAAGTGGGGGTGTAGACACAAACATTAACTTTGTTAAATCCGTACAAACAAAATTTGCGTTTTGGGGTTAAATCGGTGACATTGGCGGACATCACATTAAAATGTCATCAACGTCACATTTGAAATTTTGATAATAAAAAATTCAATTGCGTCAATTTACACATGTTAAATAATAATAATAAATGCAGAATAGAATGTATTGAGTTAATTCAGTATACATTTGCGAAAAACTGTCTTCTAGCGAAAAGTCACGGCAACTACGCAAATGCATTTTTTCAAAACAAACTTGGAGAGGTTATCTTTCGGTTAGTATAATAAAATTGAATCGGTTTTTTTTAAACGGGTTTAAGTCCAGTGAGGCAAATTTTTGGGGAACACGAAAAAAAAACTATCTTATACAACTAAAACTGGAAAACACTTAAGTTTCATATAATCTTATTATCCACGTCCTTGGCATACTGTAACTACATAAAAATAAAACAAAACCAACTTTTAACTAGTTTTAACGAACGTCAAAGTTTTAGGACTTAGGTCATTTAATGTGATGGTGCAATTAAGTAAAGAATGAATTTAATCAGGAAACTGTGTAACGTTGAATGTTAAATTTTGAATTCCTAAGATGTCTCACGCGTGTTTGTAGGCACCAATTCTGTCTATTTTCAGCTAATTTGTAAATTTCATTGTATTGAGCATTTTTATGTAGCTTAATTTTACGATTTTTTTTTACTATTTTGTTTTGTGAAGCATCATGAAATATAATTGCTTTAGTTGAGGCATACTGTTATGTGCATTACAAAAAATTGCTTTTAACTTTCCTAAAATTTTCTCGCGCCTCGATGTTCAAGTGCATATTACAGGTTTAAATTGAAGCTTTAATTCGTGTGCTCTTTCTAAACGTGTTTCAGCCTTCGATTCACTCGTAAGAAAAGGGCCAGCTCGGTTAAATGTTTTAAAAGGGTGAAAAAGTTTGAACTCGTTTTGTTTAAAATGGCAAATCGAGACTGGAATGGCACGTAATCGTTGTCGTAGAATTGCAAAGTGTGTGGGTGTGGGGGGTGTATTTTCCACTTTTTATTTTAAAAAAATTTATTTTTCAAAGCTGAGCTTGAGCGAAATCACTTTAATTACGAGCAAGTAGAGCGCGAATAACGGAAATCGATAGTAGAGGGCGCTACGAGATGTGTGGAGGGTCACGTGATGTTAAAGGCTCCGCCTCCCTCGTCGTATATCTCGTACGCTTCTGGTGTATAAATGAAACATAAAGATGATGGACTGTTATTTACAAAACGTAAAATACACCTTCGTGGAAACTAAATTATTCTTTATCCTGAACTAAATTCCTGTTTAGTTCGTCTGATTTTTTTTGTGGGGGGGGGGGGAGTTTGTTTATGTGTGGAAGTATATGGGGCAGCCATTGTTACGTCTTTCTCTTTGTGTTGCTGTTGATGGTGCTAGTCTTGGGAGGGATATAAGATGGATTCTTTAGTCCCAGAGTTGTACGTCCATCAATGGAGGAGGACGAAGATGATAAAAGAGAAGTGGTGCACATCGCCATCTATCGGAGTGCAAAGCGAACATTTCGCTGGTCCCCCATCTCCTTTTTTTTCGAATAACCTTGGGCACGAGAAAATGGGATCCCAGGGTCGTATTTCTTCGGGATTGAATGTCTTTAAAGTTGAGAGTATCCTCCATTTTATGGATTTTGGAGGGAATTCGAAATAAAAGCACGACGAACGACGGCGATGGCTTTGGGACGAGGGTGGGAGGATGGATGGAAAAACGTCTGCGATTGAATTGGTGTTGACAAGATGGCTATATTTTCTATTCCATCTTGGTACAGATTTAGTGGAATCGCGTACTACTGCAAATATGAAACAGTATACACAGGTTATTTTGGCACTACGAATGCTAACTGCAGACCACTACATTCGAAATGGTTATGGACACGTTTACAATAATAGTGATTAATGTCTATTGTGTCAACGACTATCCTTTATGAATTAGCTATTATTTTATGTATTGTTAATAATAGAGTTTATTATTTTATTAGTCATTTATTTCCCTAAAAAACATTACACGTGCGCATTCTTTGGAGTTGACAAAACGAGGAACATAACATTGCAACTTTCAAACTGTCTATTACCTTATTATAATTTTCTACGCACGCCAGAAAACTATTTGACAAAAGTGTTAATGGTGGAAGAGTTTCCTTGTTCCTTTGACACAATCAATGAGCTTTACAATTGTTGAAGAGGTTGCATTAAAAATGCACACAAACACGTAAAATATGCATTTCACTAATGAAAATCTGTGTCAAATATGACAGCTAATTTTTTAAAAGGTATAATATATTCATTATTTATTCAGTGACGATCGTTATTATAGTATTTGTCATGTGGCTGTTACGAATTAAAACTTGCGAGTCGGCTTTTAATTCGAGCATCATTTAAGTGATTTAAAAATTTGTTTGCAAACTCACAATTTATTATGAATATTGCGTAATTGCCATGTACATTATATCCATGGAACGTAACAATTCACATGTAAGGTATTATGCTCGTATGTGGAAGATAAACCATTTATTCAGTTTAGTAAACGAAACTTGTCACAAATTGGCTAGTTAGCACAGTTTTAAAAAGTAGAACGAGAATAGCTTGGAACGCATCACACACATATAACTTATAACACGGCGCGTAGCTACAACTTTGTAACACTTTCCTGTTGAGTAGCCTACAGCGAAACGTGTTAGGCTTTCCAACGTAACACATCAAATGTCTATTTTAGGCTTTCTAACACGAAATCAAAGCTACACCTTTTTTAGGCTTTCCAGCTTAACGCAACACATTGCTCCAGCCAACTTACTAACTGGCGTCGTAATATACTGTATAAGGTGTCCACAACTTATTTTATTTTATTTATTTTACAATCCACATGAGATCGATAAGGAGTTATACAAATTTATTTCCAAACTTTCCTTTCTCTATTTTTTTTTATAACAAATACAACTTAAAAATTTACAAATAATGTATAATGAAAAAACGTACTTAACAGAAACGAAACGACACAAAACAGGGAAATATTTATAGTATTAAATATTATAGTATTTTTTATAGCCAATTTTTAAGCGCATTATTCCACTTACTATTTGGAAACTGTTTCGAATGCTTAATAGTTCGTGAAGGAGTTTAAAGAAATACTATTTTGGTCGAAATATACATTTAAAGGAATAGTTCTTGAAGACTACTTCTTGTAGATGTAATATGATTTTTTTTTCAATTATGTTCGCAGATTCAGAAAGGCCCACCGAAAGAGGACCGTCACCCCCTCATTACAACCAGTTTCTTCAAGGAACTCCAATACAAGGTAAAAAACAAAACAAAAAACATTATCGGTGTTTCTTGCTTTCAACGAACCAAAGTGGTGTTTTAGAACTTTAGAACACTTAGCTGTAAATCTTAAGCCATTGTTGTCTCCAAAACTTGGGTAGAAGTTATAGAGCAGTTTTAAGCGCTTGTTACGAGTACGACAACTTCACTAATAGCTCCTACTTTACCCACGAACGAGAAATAGCGCCCATTTGAACGACTCTTTAAAACGCTGAGTAGGTAGGTCCATTGTGCGATTCAACACGAGTCGAGCGAGAAGAGTTTATTGATGATCCACGTTCACCTCCATAATAACGTTCATCAATCCAGCTTCGTAGGGGGAAAAAAAGAGCGGCGATTGTTGGCAGCGCTTGTAAAATGTTATCTCCTCCTTCAGCGAAGTGTTAAGGAAGTGGGAAATGTGTTGCGAACGGGGAGTGAGGGGTGTTGAGGGGACACGGGGAGTCGCAATCGCTCATAAAATCCTTTTGGCAACTCTTTGTGTTTTCTTTATGGTTGTTTGGGCATCTTTATTTGACGCGTCATCAGCAAAATGCGTGAAATGTTGCAAGCAACGAACGGCCTTGGTTTCGGATTCGCACATGTTTTCAGGAAATAGGATTTTTTTTTCACCAAACCCGGACATTTTTTTTTTAATTTTATTTTTTTTTACTAATTTTTGTGAGCGTTTTTCACGTGTTATTCACATTATTTTATAAGTTAAAGTTCTTGTACCTGTACTTAGCAGTTAATACACTATGCAATATGTTTTCAAGTATTGTTGAAAAACTGTTAACTATAACTGTAGGTTAAGGCTTCAAGAATGATTTCGTGAAATTTTGTTCATATAAAGTAAAAAACTATACAAATTTCCTTTAAAACATTAAAAGCTATTGAGTATTTCTGATTAAATTCAACGTTTCGCCTTACTTTTAAAGGGGTTTCTTCGGGATAGTGAAGCATGATACAATGATGTATTTCATTTAACGTGTCATCGGCACTTAAAGTGTTCCTAAATATTTCCAAAATGTGCAATGACGTCATAACGAATTGATCTATTAATAACGTCTGCAAGCGTAGAATCACATTGTTGTCAGTTTCCCACCAATACGCTTATCCCAATTCTAAGTCATAAAGACACAAAACGGTCAGTCGATAAATACACTAAATTGGAGTACTTTTAATGCGGTTTTCGTTTGGGGTGGAGTGGGTGGTTCAATCAAAGCATTTGACTACTGTATTGCTTTCTTTTTTAGTTGAAATGGGACCCCATACGAAGCTTTTGTGTCATCCAAACAGATTTTTTTTTGTGTGTGGTGGCTGTGTATGTGAGCAACACGCTACCATTGTTATAGGCCCATTAACTATCGAACGACGCCACGTTTTTGTGTGGGAGTAGGATTTCGAAGAGTGCATTGTAGGGTCCCATCTGGCCGAAGTAATTCGGCTTTTCCTTTCTATTCTGTGGTGGCGTCTGTAATGGGAGAGATAAGGACGGTTTCTCTTAGCAACCCGTTTCCTGGGGACTAGCAACCCTCATTTCTTCCCATTTTGTCTCCCCATTTACGCGTGCCCTTCCCTCTTTACCTGCTTTTTCATCATCTCTCGGGATTTTTTTTCACACTTTCACTTTTTTTTTTGCTCTCACTCCCTTTCTCTCTTTCAACTTCATGTACTTCATTCCGACAAGGAAAGTGTTATTCCCTCTTCCCCTTTTTTTACTCTCATCATCTGCCACCTGTTCTAAATCGAAAGATGAGAAAGTTCAACTTTTATCAACCGTTGACAGGGGTTTAAAAAATGGATGTCGATATTTTAGGGAAGTAAACGGAGAGAAAGTTTTTTTTTCTTTCTGAATCTCGATTACTGGGGCTAAATTAATGAGGTGATTTAAAGATTTATAAATTACTATATGTACAGTCGAGATTTACCGAAGTTTAGAATTCCAGTTTATGAAAAACAAATGTACTTAAGTTTTATTTCATGAGTTTTTTTTAAAGGAAATTAACTTACGCGGGTTTTGATAGGTTAATAATCATAAATCATAAAGTAACATAACATTGAAACTTTTCATTTATGAATGTACAAAATTACGTAGGTATTATGCACAGTCATGTACTTATTTATAGTGTATAATGTATGTATGCATAATTATACGAACATATGCATACAATACACACAAGTAGTACGTACACGTAGTGTACAAACTGAAAATGAACATACATACGAAAAATAAACATACAAGTAGTACGTATGTTCATTTTCACACATCACATATACAGCACATACTGTATGCCTACAGGGTGCTTCATCTCAAATGTATCAGGGGTATATATCGTTTAGTATTGCAGATATGTCGATTATAGTCATATGGAATATGATCAGAACATCTGGAGACAATGCTGCTTTTATCATTGATTTTGAAATTATTTTTACCTATAAAGAGCATTACATCGAAAACCATGAGTCGTAGATTACCAAAGTTATATTTAGAATGTCGTAGCCACGAGCCCATTCAGTCAGAATACACTTTTGTTTCATTTATTTTTGACCGAAATAAAAATTGATACAACAATAGACAGTAGACCCCCTGTCTTTATAACAGCTTCTCTGCAAGTCACCCATGCTATTTAGTGGAGTTATTCAAGGTACTTAGAGTTTAACGAGGGCACCGACTGGTGCTATGTCATTGGTCCTCAGACTTTATTGAAATTAGAAATACAGAAATGATGATGAGATGAGAATGATAAATATGGAACAGGGTTTTATGATGCAGGAGGAAACGGGTGAACCCAGAGAAAACCTACTCCCGTGGTGTCAGACCTCGAATTGAATCCACATGGCACGAGTGGGAGTTATTTCGGTTGCATGGTTAATTTAAATACTAATGTACAGATGCATACATAACTGAATCTAATGTTTCATTCGCAAATTATTGATATTGGTAGTATTTTAAAATTTAAAACGGCGTTAGTGTACAGGGTGGTCAAAAAGTCTGTTTGCGGAA
>JAQIWH010005791.1:0-13958 GCA_034695005.1 Cryptops parisi | reverse complement strand
TATATATATATATATATATATATATATATATATATTACTACCGAATTTACCAGAATATATAATTTTATATTAGAATTACGACTCTAGATGGCGCAACAGTAATAAGATTTTAAAAATTCTCTAACCGCATGAGACGTGTTTTATCCGCATTCCATGCACTGAAGAAGTTCAGCATTTTACATGGTTGTCACTAAGGTGTTCTTCAGTGTTTATAGCTCACATTAGTACTTGTTTTCGGAAGTGATTATTTCAACGCAGAAGAGTGGTACATTAGGTATTGATTTAAGGAAATGGGTTTATTTTTTTTGGTACTTTCATTTTTTCTTTATTTCTTTAGTCTTTGGTTGTTTTTTTTTCTTCAGTTTTTTTTTTAGCTTTTTTTTTACCTCTTGTTCTTGTTGCGCTCCCTTGACTAGAGGCGAGGACCCTTTTATCGAGTACCCCGAGAGAAACACCGATACTGCAACGAGCTTCGAGTCTTACTACTCTGAGAATCGATTTCTAAAGAAGACTAAAGGATTTTTTTTCTCTTTCTTTCGGTCTATTTTTTTTACGAACGAAGAACAGACGAACATTCCGATTGACAGAACAACTCCCACCTCTTTTTCGTTCGGTGCAAAAAGGCAAAAGAAGAAGGGAGAAAAAAATGAGAGAGATCATGTTTGGACCACTTGATGTTTTCAAACATTGTTTGATGGAAAGTTGTTCTTCGTCTGCCTCGGGATTTTTGGTTTTTGCTTTAACTTGAGTTTTGCATGTTTTTTTTTCCTTCTTAAAATGTCTAAAATATGAACATGTGTATATTTTTTTTTTGAAATGCATCTGATTTTTGTTTTATGGTAGAACAAATTTGATGTGGTGGTGCAAATAAAATACGTTTTAATTTACACAGGTAAGCATTGATTGTAGAACGCCTTATATTTGGTGCTGGTCTGTTTCAAAGTCAATCAAGATATATAAATCAACATTAAAATAGTGATATTTTATATTTGTAACATTATTTTTTTAGAATTTTTATCAGTTGAATGTAAATTACTGTACGTTTTTAAAGAGTTTGTGAGTGAGCTGGTAATTGAACGTATACTGTCATTTACAGTCAAATATACTGCATAGTTCAATGTTCCAAACGCATAAAACGAGAACCGCATTAGTCATTCGCATAATTAAAAAATCACTAAAATCCGATATAAAAAATTCACTTTATAAATAACTAAATCGAAAATTGCAGAAATCAAAATATCGAATGACTCAACGATCGCATAAATTTAGCATAAATCAAAATTTGCCATAATCAAAATTCGCATTAGTCGAAACGGGCAAAAATCAAGAATAAAATAGTTAAAACATGCATAAATTGAATATGGAAATTACTCTTAATTCGCAGAAATCGAAACATGCAGAAGTCAGAAATGAATTTTTTATTTGCATTTTGTATGTACATACAGTATGCCGTTATATGACAGCATTTAAAGAGTATGCTTTAAGAGCATTTTTAATGTACTTGTTTTGTAACAATTGTAACCGCATATACAAGGTGTCTCAATACATAAGCAGTATGTTTTCTAGGTATTTCCTTGCAACTTCTGTGGGGAAGAGTTACATTTTTTTTCATTTGGGACACTTTGTTGATCGATACAGCTTAAAAATTTCAAACACAAACACTGCGTTTTCACCCAAGTTCATCAACTTTGTTTCACACTCAAAACCAACAAACAACAACAACAACAACAAAAATTCGATTCTTTTCTCGAAAAATCTCGAAACTAGTCCATGTTGATCCCTTTCCATATCCGGGTTTTTTTTATACCACCCCTCAAAAAAATCTTTAGTTATCAACAATTCTTTGAACAGTTCTGTTTGCTTTGTGGTTCTTGCCAATATGGCCGTTGATGGTTTGGCGTGCAACTGTAACAGTGGTATAGTGACACCACGACGACGACAGCTGTTTGCATCCCATAGGTGGCGATTGCTGTTTGCTGGCAGCTTTGGCCCTCAACAAGGTTTCTAGTAGGTGGGGGGTTAGTGTTATAGTGGATGGAATAAACGGAGGCCGAAAGAAGGTTTGGCGAAGAAGGGGGGGGGAGGTAAGGGATAAGCAAGAGGTTCGAGCTCTTTTTCTTGGGTTGCAACAGGGGTCAAAGAGAAACGAAAAGGGGAACCCCTTCGCTATTGGCTCGTCGTGGATTCCGAAGCGGCCGCAGTTAAAGCTCCCTCCGATCAGAAGGTTAATTCGTTGTTTGCACTTGCCAAGGACTCTTACTACTTCTATTTCTATCCAATATTGACTGAGGGAAATCGCCAACAGGGCCCCTGCTATATACTATGGGGTTTTTCTATTTTTTTTTACACACCCACACACCCACTCTACCTTTAGGGCTCTTCTACTACTCGTCTCTGGTGAGAATGGAGACCGGGATCTTGAAGATGGTTTCTTCTCACCAAGTCTATCTACTTTTTTCCCCCCACTTTTTTATCCTCCATCCTCCCACGTGGTTGGTCTAATGCAATTTTCGAACAAATCGTTCGAAGTGGGCCTCTTAGATATCGAATGCGAAAAACCGTAGGATTTTTGTAGATTAACTTCGAAGAGAAAGGTGGTTAACTTAGTATGTGGTTTTGTTTATTTTATTTTATTTTTTTGGTTTTATAGTATGGAATTGTTTCTAGTGTTTTAAAGATATGCGTGTATATTTTTATACTTTTTATGTTAGTTTCACTTGTGAGTGAGTGAATTGTGAGTTTCTATATACAAAAACAAGACGACGCAATAGATTTTGATGAATGAGGTGTCTATAGATTCATTTTTGTCTATAGAGTGACGCTGCTATATGGCGTCAATGAAAAAACCTGTATGGCGGACGCTACATGTCATATAATCTTTAGACCCTCCCACAGACCTAGTGGTTTGATGGATTTTGATGAAAGAAGAGTCTTAGTCTCACGAGTGTCACTGCCTATATGCTTTTTAATATTTTGAATGAACTTTAACATGGTAATAATTGAAGGGCCTGGTGAAAAGAGAGTTAAGTAACATATTATGCCAAAATGACCTAGAATGTGTTAAGTAAATTTAGAATGTGTTAGATGCAATTCTACCTTTCTGAAGCCAAATTTTGTGCAAAACAACAACACGTGCAAAGATATTACTGCAAGAAGTGTTAAGTAGCCATAGACATCAAAACAATTCGGATTTTCAAACGCGTTTTTCTTGAAATCGAAAAAAAAAATGACACTAAACACCTTTTTACACCAGGCTTTTCAATTTCGTATTGGTTTTATAAATTTTAAATTAAAAATATTAATATTAACTGTAGAAAGATAACCAATAGAAGATAACCAATAATCGATCGTGTTGTTCTATACTCTTCTTTAATGCAATAAAGTTGTCAGTTCAATAATATATCAACGTTACATTTAACGTACGCAATGTTTACTCTTAGTCACTGGTCTGTATACAGTTTAGAATTTGGGTTTATAGTGAAATTCTTTGTGTACAAACATTTCATTAAATTAACATGGGGATATATTAACGCGACAATTTGTGGAAAATGAAATATAGAATATACAAATACTGTGGTATATCGATACGATGACTATGTTTATTACACAATTATTGGTTTATTCTTATTCACATTACAATTTATCAACAATTATCAACACTGATGTGAGTCAATGTTGTCTTTATTATTATCAGCTGCATAGTTTACATCACACGTAGTACTCTTTCATTGCCTGCTTCGATAATCTATCTTCGTATATTATCGTTTTGAGTAATTCTATTTTGGATTTCTGCAATTTTCGATTTATTTATTATTTATAAATTTATACATGCATTTTTTTTTACTTTGGATTTGTGCGAAGGACTTATGCGGTTCTCGTTTCATGCGGTTTTTCTTGGTACATTGGACTATACATTATTTTAACTGTAGATAACAGGATACGTTCAATTTATAATTTACTCACTTTGTCAAGTGTAGGGATGAATGTCAATTTTCTAATCCTGAAAGGTAGAAGATTCTATTTTATTTAAGATATTATAAGGATACTTATTATATAATGAATAAAGAATATCTGAATCAAATTGAAATTGTAAAGAGGTTTCCATGCGCCGATTGTTGTTATAGTATATGGAATAGTGGTGTAATGGGTAATATTTGTTGTGTATTAAGTGAATAATTTCTTTCATTTGATAGTATGAAATCAATTTAGGAGTCAAATTAATATAATATATACGATAGTTCAATGGGGTATTAAGATATGCGGGATCAGAGAAAAATGCCATATGTTAATATGGACTGAATATTTTATTTTGTTGAATATTTGATTCAACAAAAATTATTGTTTGCGTTTATTGTGAATATATTTTTTAATCTTTTTACAATGAATGTTATTTTGATGAATTTTTGTGTAGTAAGGAATTCTACGCGAGAAGCAAATATTATGTCACTGTCAAAAATTATATTTAAAATCTTCATTTCAGTTTTTATTTTATGAGAAAAAGAGACAGTTTTGTTTTGTTTTCATTGGGTTAAGAGTTGCATATTTTGCTTTGTATACCAGACGGATTGAATTTCTAAATTTATATTAAGTTGGTAATTAGCTATATGGTGATGGTAGGCCTAAGGGTCATAATGAATCATCAAAACATGTATACAGTATATATACAAAATATGTATACAATATACACATACATACATAATACACTGTATATGTATATATGTAATAGAAAAACCAGCAGGCGACGAGCAAACATTGGGCAAGAGTGGAAGAAAAAGAAGTAGAATCGAGTTTGGTAGCCCCTTGTGCAAATGCTGTTCAATTGGGCACGAGAAAAGCGGAACTGTATAGTAAAAGCATCATCTCGTTTTTTCTTCATTCTTTTGTGGAAGAATGGACCAAACCCTTAGAGAGTTTGAGTAGTAACCCCCAGTGCCGCAGCACGCGCCGAACCACCCTGACACGTGGCCCCAGTGAACCAATGGAGGGGTAGAAGGTTTGAGGGGGAAGACTATAGTAATAGTAGTAGTGCCGGTAAGCCTAAGGACGGCTGGGATAGCGAGTGTGTAGACGCAGAAGCTGTATAGTAGTAGTTGCAGCTGTCTTGAGCTTTTGAGTGCGTGACAAGCATGGCAATTGGTAGAGGACGAGGTCAATAGAAAATGGAAGTGGTCGAAATGTATGTGTATGTGATCGGTTTAAATTTTTGTCTCTCCTTTTTTTTTGTGGCTATTCTTGCTATACGAGACATTCATGACCAGTGTTATACAGTGAGTGCGAACTATAGAATCGCGTGGATTCAATCGCGATAGAGAAATGTGAAGTGAAAAGTAATGTAATGTACATCAAATATGATCTTACGAAGGTATTATTGAGTTTTTTTTATAGGTTTGTCAAACATGAAAGTGGGCGGTACGATACGCACCCAGTTATCCGGCACATGCGGAAATGGATTTTGGCTATGCAGCAAAAGTGATTTTAAGCTTAGTTGTTTGCAAGGTTAATTTAAATACGAATTAAAAGTTGCCTAACAACTACTGTAAAATCCCTTTTACTGCACAGCAAATTTTATATGCAGTGAAGCTGCTGCAGCAGTAGGCCTATGGTACTTTGTATGGTGTACTTTTGGATTTATTTTTTCTTTATCGGATTGTTGAAAATAAATGAAACGACAGTGGATTCTGACTATATGGGTTATTGCCTACAAATATGACTTGATAGCTACGATGCATTGTATAAAATTTAACAATGCGATTTCCCTGAAAATTAATTTTATGATCAACGAAAATGGCACCATTGAAAAGACGACTTTTGCCCCTCTAAAACTCAGAATTTTCATTACACTGTATTAGCTTATTGAGTATAAAATTAGGACCACTTGGCTGGGACACCCCGTATGAATAAAAAATTGAACATATTGAAAATTTCCATCAAGTGGCAAAATATCATGTACTTGTCCATTACGGCAAGAAATCTGTCACAAAATTAAAACAGAGTATGGAACGAACATCTTGAAAGTTATTTCCGCTAAACCGCATATAAAGAAGTCGATGACTTCTTGTATATAGTTCCACATCGACAGAACGTCGAATGGTTTGTCGTTTGGAATGCTTGAGTTTAATTGCATGGGATTTTGAAGTATTCGGATAACCGGAAATTTTAGACTATACATTAGTCTAAAAATCCCAACTGATTCATATAAAAAATATAAACCAGAGTTATCATGTCTCTGATTTTGTTCTTTTATGTGCACGAAAAAAAATCAAAATTGACAATGTGTATGTCATTGTCATATCTAGTAGATAAGACAATTTATCCATTGTAGAACGAATAAATTTAGAATTTATTTAAAAACGTGATAAAAACGCACAAAATATACTGTATATTAAAGGACAGATAATTGCATATTCAACACTTTAAAAAAATGTATTGCGAGTAGCAAAGCATTACAGATGAGGGTTAAAATGCTAATGTACTTAATGTAAAAATTGTTTTTGTTGTTCAGCCAATGGCTAAAATCTCTGAACATTTATTTTGAATATTTTATTTCGAAATGAAATTTTTTGAGTGTAAATAGTTAATAACTCGTGTTTGTTTTTGTGATTGAATTTTAAATGTAGGCTACATGTGTATATATTGTATATCCGACAATGTATAGAATTCACACATTCCGTATACTGCTTAGTAGGCATTGTATAAAATGCCTAGTTTGCATGCGATAGTTACGTTATGCAAGAGTTCAAGTTTGATTAGACGTGTTTAATGTTGTTAACTAATCAAATCTAACTTAAACTGTTACAGGCCTATACAATAGATGTTTGTTCAGCACTTTACTAAAAGAAGCTAGGCATTCTATAGAATTTTCGCATTCTATATATTGTCGTTTTAAGTATAAAATTCGTTGTCAGATAAACAATAAAGCGTGAATTAGGTAAGTAACATATTAATGAAAATAATGTACCGGTATTTTAATTGTGATTTTGTATTTTTTCTTAACGTTAAATTTTATAAGTTATAAATAACACTGGGTATAATGGACAAAAACCCGTGTTCATAATTAAACCGGATTTTCTTTGACAGAAAAACACAAATTATTAACTATTTCATGTCTATCAAAATCCAGTTCATTTTTTAACATCGCTGCACAGAACAAGAACATTAAAATGCTTTATATATAGTTTCGCTTTATGCGCATTTAGAATTTGTGCGACTTTTAGTAATTCGATATTCGATTTATGCGGTTTTTTTACATCGGACTTATGCAGTTTTCGATATGTGCGGTTCTCACTTTATGCGATTTTTAGTCCATTGGACTGTACACTATACAGGGTTATTCATAATTTCGTGACACATTACAAAAATTCACCACTCCGTAACTACTCAACAGATTTTTAATTGTATTATACTGAACGAAAGGCAAGTTTCTTTTGAAAAAAAAGCGGCACGCGCGTAGTTGCTGTGGTTTTACGCTAGGAGGCAGTTTTTCGTAAATTTACTGAATTAACTCAACAAATTTAATTTAATTTTTTAATTTTAGTTTTTAATTTTTTTAATTTTACGGATGTCTATCTCATAGAGTTACTACAGAGAACAAAATAGGTGCAAATTAATTTGATTAAGATTTTTAACATTAAAATTTCAAATGTGACATTGATGACTTTTTAATGTTATGTGTTAAGGATGGACATCACTTATGTCCATCAATATCACCATTTCAACTTTAAAACGCGAATTTTGCTTGTAGGGATTCATCAAAACTAATGTTTGTGTAATGTTTTACACCCTCCCCTCGTCGACAAAAATATTTTCGAGTTCGTGGCACTGAAAAACTGTAACACGCTTACATACGTAGGAGACAAAATTTAAGATCGTCTAGATGTGTACCGCGTCAGCAAATGTGGACATAATGAACATTTATGAAGTATCTAAAAAAATGGAGAGTATAAAAAATATAGAGAGTAAAAAATGGAAAGTAAAAAAAATATCTTTCATTCAGTGTAATACAGTAAAAGAATAGTTACGTAGTGGATAATTTTTGTAATGTGTCACGGAATTATGAATAATTCTGTAACTTGTACTATCATAAACGTCTGTAGATGGCAGAGTATACGTTCAATTCCCAGCTCATTCACTCACAATAAAAACTGAGTTCTTGCATTTTTTTTTGTTGCTATTGAACACTATATCTCGGTAGTTAATTAATAGGAAACTCTTTTATAACTCAACTCTTCATCATTTTCATACTATGTTTATTGGCTTTCTTTTCAGACTTTCGTCAAAGAAAACACTAGGAAAAACCAGCAGTTGGCACATGCTTTTTCCGTTTCGTCTTTTTTCTTCTTTTTGTGCATATTGTTGCTCAAGAAGTTAGAGAAAAAAATATATGTATAGTTTGAATGGTTGGTAAAATTGAACTTGCAAAAGAAAAGTCAACGGCCAAAAGGACCATTGCTATCGAAGGGTGTTGTCTCTTCCCCCCGATTTTCATTACAATGCAATTGGGGTGAGGCTTATGTCACTGGTCGGAGGGAAGACCCCTCACCGTTCATTCATTCAATGTCGACCCTCTACGTTTTATTGTGCTTCAGACTCTGCACAGCAGCAGCAGGAGGCACAAGACACGAAAGATTGGATCTCTTTCGATAAACACTCGTTTTGTGTCCCCCTCATACGCGACCGTTGGAATAACACGGACACATTTGAGTTCTGTGTGAATTTATTTTTTTTTGCATCATAACTCCCAAAATCTCAACACGAGCTGCAATATCGAACAACGACTAAGGTAAGATATTTTTTATTTTATTTTTTGAAATATTTTTTTCTCTGTATGAAGCTGATGGGGTTCATAAAAATGTTTAGAGATTACGATAAGCTAAGGTTACGTGATTACATTATGATTCATGTCTTGAGGTTTAAATCATTTGACTAGGTCATTTGGGTGTTTGGTGCGGCTTATTTTCCAGAAATTTATCTTAAGATTACCTAGGTTCCAACAACAGTAGCAATTTTGAAATGAACGCATAAATTGAAGGGTTAGGTGTGTTTTTCTTGTTTTGTATTGTTTTTGAAAACCATAAAGTGTCAGTTTCGGTTAATGTCTGTCATCATTATTCTCGAACTGACTTTTAAGGCAGTTTTCCGAAGTACACGAAAAACGTGTTAAAATTTTTGTTTAATTTTTAAATGGAAGTGGAGCTGTGCTATGCTTCCTTTGTGATGAAGCTTTAAAGAAGCAGTGTTTGTTACCATTTGTTATTATTATTTTATATTCAATTTTTTATATCACATCCCATAGGACAAAACTGTATGGATCTGAAAAAATATCACACAACTGCGTGTACGAAGTGTTTACGTAAATGTGTTTGAAAGCCCATAGCTAAAAGCCCGTGATATGATGGGCAGTCTTCACGAACTGAATCACAAAACCCAACTTCTATTTTAATTCAAACTCATCTACTTTGTTTATATTTGTTTTGAATCGGTGGAAACGGGGTGTTCTTGAAACAATATCAGGGTTTCTGCAGGGTGTTGATAACGATAGATTCAAACATCGTGGCATAATGTTATTGTGGTCACTATAATACCTTTCATTTAATAATCATTGATGTGACCATTCAATGATAAAATGTTGGACTTCAATATTTAGTTTATTTTTTTTTGGAAATTACACGACATTGAGAGTTAAAAATAGTTGCGTTGGATCTACACCTTAGTAATGGAACGTCGTGTAAAATATTTTATCGGTTCTCTGTTTTAGCGTCTTCAATCTGACGAATACACAAACAGAAACTTGCCAGTTACATAGCTAACACAAATCATATCAATGCAACGTTCTGCATAAATTCAGCATAAATCGGAAATCTCATATTTTTAAAATTTTTCTTGAAATAAACAATACTGTAATGGACAATTCCAACTTCATTCCAAGTTAATTATTTAATAAATTATTAACATTTTGCAAATTGATCACCATTGTTCGTGATTGACTATTTCACTGTTACTGAAAGTTAAAATGAAAAATTGAAATTTCTGATAATTAAACAACATAGGGATGATTCATAATACCTATTTCTAACTTTCAGAGGTGATAAAAAGAGTCTGCGTCTTTTATTAATAAACTGCTGTACGGAAATTTTTCCGCAACGATATGCAAGGATACAAAAAAATTTATGACGTATTGGTGGTAATACATCGGTAATACATAGTTATACCCGCTGGAACTGAACCAACACGTTATATTTCCCATTGAGAGTATATGGCTTTTTCGATATTTCCGTAATGTCGTTGTATCTCGTTACGGGTGTATTTCCGGACTATAGTTTAGTTGATAAAAGTTGTTTCATTACATGCCCTTTATCACCTCTGAAAGTTAGAAATAGTTATTCCGAATCACCCTGTAAAAAAGGCAAGCGACTCTCTCTGTGTGCATATTTTCGTAGAAGGATGTTTCCATTAAATAACAAGTAAAAACACACTTAGCACATAGGGAAAATAATAACATCAATGTTCACAAAGATGAGTACGGTATAAAAGGGGATCCCAAATTAGAGCGTATCAGACTGCATCCTCACGTGCTGTAGCACGGGCTATCTTCTCGTGTAAAGAGCGAATCGCGTTGAAAAAATAAGAGCGAATCGTCGATGCAAGAAAAACTCATAATAATAAAATACAGCATAAAAAAAACTTAAGTTTTATTTTTCCACCTCGAGAAAAAATGGAAGTCTTTCAACAATTTATGAGATCACTTTTGGCAATGGTGATAAATGGTGCGTGTGTGTCGAGTTTTCTACTTGTTTTTTTCTTCTTCTTTTTTCGTATTGTTATTATTGGCTATCTTTTTCATTCATTGAGAAAAGGGAGGAAATATCAAAAAGCATTGAAGGTTTTGTTATTAAGTCGTGGGTCGTGTTAAAGGAAGTACGAAAAAAAATACAGGAGAGTTGAGTTGAGTGAAAGTGGCAAAAGAAGAAGGAGTAGGAGAAGACCCTTTGCACCCGCCAACGTTTATCATCCAAGAAGACCACCAACGGGGTGAAAAATTATTCGGAGGGGATTTGTCGATGGTGTCTCTGAGGATGATGGTGAAAATAAGGAAAAAGTAAAGGGGTGGGGTGGGGGGTTAGACGTCCGGTGGTCCAAAGCGAGGCTCTCCGCTGGGAGGGAAGCCCTAGACCATCCATCTTTGTTAGGCTCAACAGGTGCGGATGCAACGCCTACTACCACATCACACGGGACCATTTTTTATCCCTAGTATATTTTTTTCTATTTTATTTTATTTTATTTTTTTGTATTTTACCTTTTTTTTAGCTCTTATTTCACTTTTATGTATATTTAAAAAAAAATTTTTTCACTACTGTGGTAGTAAAAATTTCACTACTGTGGTAGGCGTTTAGATTGAAAGTGCTCCAGATGAGTAATTTCGGAGAGTAGAAATAGGTGAGCAAATTTGGTATCGTCTTTTTAGTATCTTTTTGTGAGCTTTTTAAGGTGGAGTGAAAATTGGTCGTCGAGATGAAATGAATTATACGTATTATACAGGGTGTCCATTCAATGAGACGAGATTCAGAGTGCAGAATGTCTTGTATTCTTGTTATACTATTATTATTCGTTTATTTACACATGTTCAATACGATTAGTGGTGCATAATTCTTAAGGCACCCTGCAATTTTATACTATGTTATATGTAATGTAGAATGAATATCCCGTAAATGTTTTTATGAACTTCCTTAGTATGTGGAAAACATTTAGTTGTTATACTAAAATGCTAAATCAGCGCAAGTATATTTTGAAATGACGACGTTCGCAGTTTTCAATGTTTATACAGAATGTCTGTAATTTTCGTAAAAACGACTTCGTATTCTTGTTATTCACAGAATGTGTTTAAAATTATGATTGGTGCAAAAATTCTTTTTTTTATTAAAGTATGGGACACTGTGTACGTTAAACTTATGGGATTTGTCGTAAATTTTTATAAAATTATATAGGCTACTTTGTGTAGAATGTTTTTGATTACATTGGTACTTACTGACATTAAGTTGCGAAAATAACTAGTTGTGTCATGCATTAAATAACGAATTGCAGTTAAAACTATATCATACAAGAATACTCTATCTATTGCGAAGGTACGTTTAACGATAGCTTTACATAAATCACATGTGCTGTATCATAAATTACATATATCCAGTTTACCATGAAGTGGCAAATTTTCATGTTTAGTCAATTGTTCACTATCGCAAAAAAATGCATAACAGTAAAGTTTTCTCGCATATAACGAGCAGAGCATCTGAGAGTACAGTGGAATCCGGTTTTTGTAGTCACTTTTTAGATAACAATAGCCGCCTCATCACATTAAACAATGAAAATAAAACAGTGTCTTGGGTCCGAGTAATAATGATAACAATAGCCGATTGATAGATAACATTATTCGTGATTATAATAACCGGATTCTACTGTCTTTTCTATCGTCGCATAGTAATCGTAACATCGCGAACTCACGCAAATCGAGGATTTCGTGTATTACCAATATATAGTACATTTTAACATAACATCATCAATAAAGGGAACAACCTTAAAACTTGGCTTCAGTTCAAGATGAGAATGTAAGCCGGTATTTATGTCTGCTTTTCATAAATTATATTCTCATTGTCAAATGAAATGAGTGGAGAGGGATAATGGATATATGTAGAAATATGTTTCTCTTTTTCTCTTCTTTTTTTTTTAAGTACGTACGTTGGAAAATTTTCGTTTCTCGTTTTCAAAATTATATAAATATTCATAAGCTGAGATCAAGCGCAATACGAGTTGTCATTTCAATAAAGAGAAAAGGGAAGCGATGTGCGCGTGTATATAAAAAGAAATGAAATGAAAAGAGAAAATGGCTCGGGTTTGATTCCGAGTTGTGTTGGGCAAACTGAGTCGAATGGTTGGAGAGGGGGGGGGGCGGCTAGAAACCCTAAAATGTTGATGGTAGCAGATGGCGGAGGACACTCGGACATATTCTCAATATTCACTTTATCATCAGCTGTTGCATTAAAGCAGCTCATTTTTAGCCAACCGACGTGTTTCTCTCCCCGTGACGTCGTGAATTAAACATAGACCCATTTGGGGATGAAAAGAAAAGCAAATCGGATTAAGGTTGTGTTTGTCGTCCAAGAAGAAATGGGAGAAGAAGAAAGTAGGAGGAGTAGTCGATGCAACATTCATCAGTTGATAAGCTGACATTTTCTGCTTTGCCAAGGTTGAGGCACCTTGTCCTATACATACTTAATATTATTGCGGCCCGCTTTTGTGTGTGCTCGCGCGCGCTCACGTTTATGTCTGTTATAAGAGTCATCAGATGCCACCTTTGACCTTTAATTTATGGGAACTCGACACTATAGAGAGTTTATTATTTAGTATAGGTAGTTCATTATAAAGATATATACGTTTTACGCATTCTTAAAAATCATATCCAATTGGGACGAAGTGGATAACGCAGCCATTTTTTAATTGTGGACATTATTGTAACACAAAATTGAAGGATTTGGTGTTAGGTAACATTTTTGTCAAAAATCGCCTAGAAGCGTTTTCGAATGTGTTAGGTGCCAAATTACCTTCCTAACGTATAATTTTGATGCAAAACAACAATGTGTGCAATAGGTATTAGTACAAAAAGTATGAAATGGTCCATAAACAGCAAGCTAAATTCAGATCTTTAAACGTGTCTTTCTCGCAATTGCAAAAAAATGCAACACCTTTATACACCAGGCCCCTTTCAATTATAAATATAATATAATTACCTATAATATTTGTCTAGATCTGTCACTGACGGATGTAGCTCACCAACGCTCACCAACGCTCGACCGGAAGCTGGATGCTGTTCGACCGATTCGAGCCGAATTTGGCTTTACATTAATTCTGTTGCCAAGATAAAAATTTGAAAACATGTTGTAAAGAAACATTGATGTGTCATCGAGTCTCGA